>CATIWO010189769.1:0-21477 GCA_949673435.1 Macaranga tanarius
TTGATGATATTAAATTATCAATAATAATTTACACTAAATTTATGTAAGTTCTTAATATTGATATTAATGCATGCTAAATTATTTTAACTTTAATACTTTCATTGTGTTTGTGTACTTAATATTAAATTAAATATTGTATAACATATACTTAGTATTTAAATTATTCTTAATTAGTATTAGTACTTAATATGAATGCCAATTTACATTATAACGCTTATTAATAATACTATTAGTGTTGTAATAATCTGAATTTTTATAAGTATTATTATTATTATTACCTTCTTGTTATTATTGATGTTGTTATATATATATATATATATATATCAGGTTGGAAGTTAACTCATTTAATTGTTAGTAATTATTTATGGTTTTAGAGTTAATTCATTTAAGTGACAACAATTATATGCGGTTTTAGAGTTAAGCCATTTAATTGTTGATATATATATATATATATATATATATATATATATATATCAGGTTGGGAGTTAACTCATTTAATTATTAGTAATTATATGCGGTTTTAGAGTTAACTCATTTAAGTGCTAACAATTATATGCGGTTTTGGAGTTAAGTCATTTAATTGTTGGGATCTTTTTGTAAGAATTAAAGAGGAAGGATTGATATGAATTTTTGTTAAAAATATGGGTATCAAAGTGGTAATTCACCAATCTCGTTGTTTATATAAGGACAAGCTGCAGAAGTTCATTTAAGTCCCTGAACTCCTCTGAAATTATCACTATAGCACCTAAATTTTTTCCCTCTCCGTTCACCAGCCAAACCACCTTCGATCGACATGAAATTCGAACCACAGATACGTCTCAACATCTTCTACATGTTGATAGTCTCGGATATGTTTGGGAAGGTCCAGATATTTGACGGTAAGCCTCTAAAGTTTCAGTAGTTTACTTCCGGCAGCGGATCTCTTTTTCTGGCAATTGTCGATGACAACCACCACTACCAGCGTACTCATCTTGTATCCAAGAGTCAAAAAAAACTAGCCACGCATTCGATCTACACCGTTTTGACCTTCGTCGGAGTGTGAACGGTAAACTCCTATTTTTAGTCCGATCCCTCATTCTGATTACTATTTATCGTATTTGGTGGTATATTTGAACTCAATATATTGCTAGAAATGTGTTGGCATATTTGGATAGTATAAAACACATTTTTCGGTGAGAAATCCGGTAAGTTCTAACAGGATTCCGGCAAGAAATAGTGAAACCGGTCCAAAAAATTATGATTTTATTTTTAATAAATAGTATTAATTATGAGGATTAATTGTTATAACTGGAGCTAGGTCCGATTCCTTACAGATTTTTAATTAAAAATTTTGGAAGTGTTTCGGTGGAAATTACACTATTTCCATTTAAATAGTTTCGACTCATCAGAATAAATCCTTTTAGATTCAAATGTTATTTTAAGGTATTTTTAAGTCAATCCTAATGATTTAGTATTTTAAATAATTTTTCAAAATTTTTGAGAAATTATTATGATTTTATTTATGTATGTAAGTATATTTCTTTTAAATAAATATTTGTGATTTTAGAGAGTTCTGGAGCTGGAGCCGTGGGTACTAGGCAGACGAGGACACGTCGGTCAACGTGCTCTACCTGTGAGTTAATATTAAGAAATATTTTATTGGAATTGTTTGCATGGTCTTGCTAATTAAATTGGATAAATTGAGATTTAATGGTATGAAATTTAATTATTTATTAATTATCCTATTGCAATAATGGAAATATTTATTTTGGATATTTTAAATAGTATACATGAATTTCATAAGCATGATGATTTAAATGATTAACTTTTAATGTCATTTTATAAATATTTTAGATTTATTATATTATTATATGGACATTTTGGGAGAACTGGTAGAACGGACTACCTGGTGGGTGTCACCAGGACCATGTGCAGGTAGGTATTGATTTATGTTTAATTATAAGTTTTATTGTATGCCTTGGTTGAGCGATGCTCTCTGGAAAAATATGATATTATTGAGATGTGAGCCCTGGTTGAGCGATACTCTCTAGGCAGATATGAGATTTTGAGATATGGGCCCTAGTTGAGCGATGCTCTCTAGGCAAGATTGTGACTATTTAGTGGGTGGACTCTGGTTGAGCTTGCTCTCTGGGTGCTAGTAAATATTAGATTAAGAGATAGACTGTATTTGGACCCTGGTTGAGCTTGCTCTCTAGGACCGGCAGTCATTTGGATTAAAGAGAGCCAAAAGGTTGTTAGAATTAAGGTTTAGGGTTCTACTATTATTTTTTCCACCAGAAATATTTCATTATATTTTATATACTTACTTTATGAAAAGATTAAGGATTTCTGAATATTTGGATAATTACATTTATGGTTCTTGAAATTTAATTTTTTTTTTATGCTTTTAAATTATTTTAACAACTATAATGGTTTTAAATAAGCGAGTTTTATGAAGATCCAACATGTATTTCTTAATATTAATTCATTCAGTGAGGTCTGACTCCCCTCAATTATTTTTTCAGGATCTTAGGAGTCCTCTGTTAGCTTTTCTCTGCTACACCGGTCTTATTCTTCTCCGACTATCTTATGTAGGTTTTTATACTATTACATGTTATGTACTTGTACTCTAGATACCGTAGTAGTGTACTGTTATAACTGTCTTTATAAGATTTGTAAATTGTGGATTTTTATTTAGATTGTATTATGGTATGTAATATTGTGATTTTAAAAGTTGGTTTATGTGATGGATGATTTCTAGTAAATGGAGTAGTGTTGGTTGAGATGTTTTAGAAGTATATTTTTGATATTGCAGGTTTTGAGTTTACTCTAGGTATAGGAGAAACTCTGCCGAAATTTTGTTAAAATTTTTATTAAGGCTTACTACGGGTTTTGGAAGTATTTAGCTTTCCCATTCCCTAATGTCGGCCATGTACCTTGGGTTCGGGTCGTGATAAAGTTGGTATCAGAGCTATAGTTTTATTTACATCTCTTCCAATCAGTTATGTTTGTCTTTTCTTATAACTACTACAGTGATTAGGTTGGATATTGTCATTTGTTATCATAGTTGCTTCAAGAATCAGCTTCGGTGATAGGATATTTTGTTATGTCTTGAATTCCTATTCTTGATTATTTTTCAGAATGAGGCGAGCATGAACTACTCCTGCTGCAGAAGCAGCCAATGGTGATGATGAGCAATCCTTTCAGGATGAAGCTCCTAACCCACCTGTTAGGAGAAGGGGTAGACCAAGAGTAGCAGCAGCTCAAAGGCAAGAGCAGCAGCCACAAGTGGAGCAAGCTGCTCCAGAAGAAGATCCTATGGTATTCACAGCTGGAATGGCAGGAATTAATCAAGGCCTAGCTGCACTTAATCAAGCAATGCCTATAGTACAGCAAATGCTCCAGCAGAGAAACCAAAGGATGATAGAAGCAGATGCAGCTTTGTTATACTCCAGAATATGAAGGATTCTGTTTGATGGAACTGGGGATACTTTGGACTTTATTAATGCTATAGAAGCCTGAACAAGGGCTGAATATACAGATTATCAGAAGATAATAATGGTGGAGTTATCGGTTCAAACTGCAGCACAAGACTAGTTCATACAGTCTATCCAACTATACATGGCCACTATAATATGGTTAGAGTTTAAGGAGATATTTTTAAGATATTTTTGCCCACCTTCGATGAGGGACAATTATAGATGGTAATTGTTGCACATTACTAGAGGAGATAGATCAATTGAAGACTATACTTAAGAGTTCTTTAGGTTGTCCGGCTATGCTGAAGATGTGATACGGGATAAGATGAGGGTGGTTGAGTTGTATGTGACAGGGTTAGGTCCTGCATATGTTGGCATCAGGACTGAAGGTTAAAATTTGGATGGAGTTATAAAAGAGACTAGGCAGATTGAGAGACGACATGTCAGGTATGGGACTATACCTGATCCTTATGTGAGCAGTAGTACTAAGTCTGAAGTAGTCTAAAGTGTTCAATAACCTGCATTTCAGATTGGTAGTCAAGGTTCTCAGGCAGAGAGTAGCTTTCAACAGTATAGAAGGCAGAGAATACACAGGACTAGAAGGCATAATCGCAGATTTAGCAGGCCTATTAGATTTGGACTAGGAGCTAGTAGTAGTGGCAGTGGGTAGAGTTCTGGTTGTGGTAGTACTAGATCTGGGCCGATTTTATGCCCTAACTATGGCAGGGTGCATCAGGGACCATGCCACTTACTACTAGGAGCTTGCTTTAGGTGCAGTCAATATGGACATTTTGCTAGATCATGTCCTAATTCTGGTTACCAGCCATCCTATGCTCAATGATCATCTACTTCAGTAGCTCAACTGATACAACAAGCACCTCCACATTATTAAAGGTCAATGTATCATCAGCAGGGAGCTACACAGTTTGTAGGCTAGCAAGGCCATGGTTTTGGGGGTAGAGCTAGTGGCAGATCAAGGGCTTAAGGTTATGCACAACCTTCTACTTCACAATAAGGAGGTCGAGGATAAGCTAGAGTTTTCACTCTCACCCTTTAGGATGCTTGGACATCCAATGCAATGGTAGCAGGTACACTTTATGTTTGTTACTTAGAAGCTGCAGTATTATTTAATCCGGGTGCATCGCATTCTTTTGTATCTCCTATTTTTGCATCAAATATGAATTGGCATCCATCTAAATTGATAGTTCCATTATTTGTGGCAACTCCTCTTAGTGATGAGTAGGAAACAGATATAGTTTTTCCATCATGTCTAGTGTTGGTGGAAGGTCAAGAGTTAATGGTAAACTTAATACTTTTAGATGTGATTGATTTTGATGTAATTTTAGGAATGGATTGGCTAGCCCAACATTATGCTACTGTGGATTGTCATGCCAAAGAAGTGATTTTTAAAGTTCCAAATAATGTAGAATTTAGGTTCAATAGTGATAAGAGTTCAATGCCTCAAAATTTTATCTCCGCAATCATAGCAAGGAGAATGCTTAGAAGGGGGTGCCAAAGGTATTTGGCAGTTGCCAGAGACACATAAAGTGACAAAGGTGTAGTAGAGAATGTACCGATAGTGTGTGAATTTTTGGATGTTTTTCCCAAGGAATTGCCAGGACTACCACCTAAAAGAGGGATAGAGTTATGTATAGATATGGTGCCTGGTACAGATCCTATCTCTATGCCACCTTATAGGATGGCACCAGCAGAATTGAAAGAACTTAAGGAGTAATTACAAGAGTTATGAGATAAGGGTTTCATTAGACCCAGCACACCTCTTTGGGGTGCACCAGTGTTGTTTGTAAAGAAAAAAGATAGTAGCCTACGACTTTGTATCAACTATAGGCAGTTAAACAAGGTTACTATCAAGAATAAATATCCTCTACCAATGATTGATGACTTGTTTGATCAGTTGTAAGGAGCACAATATTTCTCTAAGATTGACTCAAGATCGGGGTATCATTAGTTAAGAATTAGGAGTGGAGATATACCTAAAACAACATTTCGGACTAGGTATGGCCATTATGAATTTTTGGTGATGTCTTTCGGATTGACTAATGCCCCAGCAGCTTCTATGAATTTGATGAATCGGGTGTTTAGGCCATTCTTAGACCAATTTGTGATAGTGTTTATCGATGATATCCTGGTGTACTCTAGAAGTACTGAAGAGCATGATATACACTTGAGAATGATACTTCAGACCTTGAGAGAACATCAATTGTATATTTAGTTCTCGAAATGTGAATTTTGGTTGAATCAAATAGCATTTTTAGGACACATGGTGTCCAAAGATGGTATTCAAGTAGATCCAAAGAAGGTAGAAGCTGTTACAGAATGGCTAAGACCTGTAACTGTGACAGAAGTAAGAAGTTTCATGGGTTTAGCTGGTTATTATAGGAGATTTGTGAATCATTTCTCCAGAATAGTAGCGCCTTTAACAAGGTTAACCTAGAAGAATGTTAAGTTTGTATGGTTAGACAGGTGTGAGGAGCACTTTCAATTACTGAAACATGCTTTAACATCAGCTCCAGTGTTGACCTTACCCTATGGAAATGAAGGTTATACAGTATATTGTGATGCTTCCCGAGTAGGCTTAGGGTGTGTTTTAATACAGAATGGTAGAGTAGTTGCTTATGCTTCACGTTAGTTAAAGAAGCACGAGCAAAACTACCCTACTCATGACCTGGAGAAGGCGATAGTGGTGTTTGCACTTAAAATATGGAGACATTACTTGTATGGTGTCACATGTGAGATATACACTGATCATAAGAGCTTGAAGTACATTTTCCAATAAAGAGATCTTAATTTGAGGCAAAGGAGATGGATAGAACTTTTGAAAGATTATGATTACTCTATTCTTTACCATTCGGGTAAAGCTAATGTGGTAGCTGATGCATTGAGTAGGAAGTCAGCAGGCAGTCTTGCTCACATTAGCACTGAAAGAAGACAAATCATTAAAAAATTGCATGAGTTAATTGATCAAGGGTTGCAATGGAAGGTAACTAAGAAATGTCTTTCAGTTCAATTCAGAGTACGATCAGTATACTTGGATAGAGTTAAGACAGCTCAAGGAAGGGACCCACAATTGCAAAGGATAATGTTAGAGGTTCAACAAGGTTAATCAACAGATTTTATGATTGATAATGATGGTGTATTGCGTTTGGGCACAAGGTTATGTGTGCCAGATATTGATGATCTGAGGAAGGAGATTATGGAAGAAGCATATTTTTCTGCTTACAATATTCATCCAGGTTCTACCAAAATGTATCATGATCTGAAAAGTACCTATTGGTGGAATGGGATGAAAAGAGACATTGCAGAGTTTGTATCTAAGTGTCTCACTTGTCAGCAAGTGAAATTGGAACATCAAAGACCATCCGGTTTACTTCAGTAGCTTCTTATTCCTGAATGGAAGTGGGATATAATTGCAGTAGATTTTGTCACTGGTCTACCACGTACTACAAGTGGTTATGTTGCCATTTGGGTGATAGTGGATAGATTGACCAAATTCGCTCACTTGTTGCTGATAAAGAAGACTTATTCAACATATTAGTTAGCTCGGTTATATATCAACCGAATTGTTTATCTTCATGGTGTGCCAAAAAGTATAGTGTCAGACAGAGGAGCTACTTTTACTTCAGTTTTTTGGCAAGAGTTACATAAAGTAATGGGTACTAGACTTGACTTCAGCACATCTTTTCATCCTCAAACAGATGGCCAATCAGAAAGGACCATTCGGATATTGGAGGATATGTTGAGAATGTGTGTTATAGACTTTAGAGGGCAATGGGACTTACACTTTCCTTTGATTGAATTTGCCTACAATAACAATTACCATGCTAGCATTGAAATGGCTCCATATGAGGCATTGTATAGTCGGAAGTGTAGATCTCCTCTATGTTGGGAAGTAGGTGAAAGGCAGATAACAGGTCCAGAACTGGTGCAGGTAACTTTAGAAAAAGTTTCCCTCATCCAACAGAGGTTGAAGACAGCGTTTAGCTGACAGAAAAGCTATGCAGGTCCTAAGAGCAAAGATGTGCCATTTTCTATTGGAGATTTGGTATTTCTAAAAGTATCACCAATGAAAGGGGTGATGAGGTTTGGTAAAAAGGGCAAGTTAGCTCCAAAATATATTGGACCTTTTGAGATTCGGTCTAAGGTTGGTGAGGTAGCTTATCGATTAGTGTTACCACCTAAATTGTCAAGGATTCACCCAGTTTTTCATGCCTCTATGTTAAGGAGATATATTTCTGATCCTTCTCACATTCTTCAATCTCAAGTGGTGGAGCTCAATGAAGATTTGACTTATGAGGAGTATCCTATACAAATAGTGGATCGTCAAGTTCGTCAGCTTCGTACGAAGGAAATTCCTATGGTAAAGGTACTGTGGAGCAGCCATACCGTAGAAGATTGTACTTGGGAGACCGAGGTGGATATGCAAAGTCGATACCCATATTTATTTTAGTATTAATGTGAAATTCGAGGATGAATTTTCTTAAGGGGGGAAGAATGTAATAACCTGAATTTTTATTAGTATTATTATTATTATTATTACCTTCTTGTTATTTTAAATATTATTATTACTATTATTCTTATTATTATTGATGTTGTTATATATATATATATATATATATATATATCAAGTTGGGAGTCAACTCATTTAATTATTAGTAATTATATGCGATTTTAGAGTTAACTCATTTAAGTGCCAACAATTATATGCGGTTTTAGAGTAAAGCCATTTAATTGTTGGGATCTTTTTGTAAGAATTAAAGAGGAAGGATTGATATGAATTTTTGTCAAAAATATGGGTATCAGAGTGGTAATTTGCCAGTCTCTTTGTCTATATAAGGACAAGCTACAGAAGTTCATTTAAGTCCCTAAGCTCCTATGAAATTGTCACTATAGCACCTGAATTTTTTTCCCTCTCCGTTCACTGGTCAAACCACCTCCAATTGACATGAAATTCGAACCACAGATACTTCTTAACGTCCTCTACATGTTAATAGTCTCGGATATATTTGGGAAGGTCTAGATATTTAACGGCAAGCCTCTGAAGTTTCAGCAGCTTACTTCTAGTGGTGGATCTCTTTTTATGGCTACTGTCGATGACAACCACCACTATTAGTGTACTCATCTTGTCTCCAGGAGTCAAAAAAGACCAGCCACGTGTTCAATCTACACCGTTTTGACCTTCGTCGGAGTATGAACAGTAAACTCCTATTTTTAGTCCGATCCCTCATTTCGATTACTATTTATTGTATTTGGTGGTATATTTGAACTCAGTAGATTGCTAAAAATGTGTTGGTATATTTGGATGGTATAAAAGACATTTTTCGGTGAAAAATCCGGCAAGTTCTAACTGGATTCCGGCAAGGAATAGTGACCAGTCCAGAAAATTATAATTTTATTTTTAATAAATAGTATTAATTATGAGAATTAATTGTTATGACTGGAGCTAGGTCTGATTCCTTACAGATTTTTAATTAAAAATCTCGGAATTGTTTCGGTAGAAATTACACTATTTCCATTTAAATAGTTTCGACTCATCAGAGTAAATCCTTTTAGCTTCAAATATTATTTTAAGGTATTTTTAAGTCAGTCCTAATGATTTATTAGTTTAAATAATTTTCTGAAAATTTTGAGAAATTATTATGATTTTATTTATGTATGTATGTATGTATATTTCTTTTAAATAAATATTTGTTATTTTAGAGAGTTCTGGAGCTGGAGCCGCGGGTACTAGGCAGATGAGGACACGTCGGCCAGTGCGCTCTACCTATGAGTTAATATTAGGAAATATTTTATTGGAATTATTTGCATGGTCTTGCTAATTAAATTGGGTAAATTGAGATTTAATGGTATGAAATTTAATTATTTATTAATTATTCTATTGCGATGATGGAAATATTTATTTTGGATATTTTGAATAGTATACATGAATTTCATAAGTATGATGATTTAAATGATTAGCTTTTAATGTCATTTTATAAATGTATTAGATTTATTATATTATAATATGGATATTTTGGGAGAACTGGTAGAACGGGCTACCTGGTGGGTGTCACCAGGACCATGTATACATGGGTATTGATTTATGTTTAATTATAAGTTTTATCGTATGCTTTGGTTGAGCGATGCTCTCTGGGCATATATGATATTATTGAGATGTGAACCCTGGTTGAGCGATGCTCTCTGGGCAAATATGAGATTTTGAGATATGGGCCCTGGTTGAGCGATACTCTCTGGGCAAGATTGTAACTATTTACTGGGTAGACCCTGGTTGAGCTTGCTCTCTGAGCGCTAGTAAATATTAGATTAAGAGACAGACTGTGTTTGGACCCTGGTTGAGCTTGCTCTCTGGGACCGGTAATCATTTGGATTAAAGAGAGCCAAAAGGTTGTTAGAATTGAGGTTTAGGATTCTACCATTATTGTTCCCACCAGAAATATTTCATTATATTTTATATACTTACTTTATGAAAAGATTAAGGATTTCTGAATATTTGGATAATTACATTTATGGTTCTTGAAATTAAATTTTTTTTTTATGCTTTTAAATTATTTTAACAACTATAATGGTTTTAAATAAGCGAGTTTTATGAAGATCCAACATGTATTTCTTAATGGTTTCTAGTAAATGGAATAGTGTTGGTTGAGATATTTTGGGAGTGTATTTTTGATATTGTAGGTTTTGAGTTTACTCTAGGTATAGGAGAAACTCTGCCGAAATTTTGTTAAAATTTTTATTAACACTTACTACGGGTTTTGGAAGCATTTAACTTTCCTATTCCCTAGTGCCGGTCACGTGCCTTGTGTTCAAGTTGTGACAAGTGTATTTCTATTAATAATACTATTATTAAAAATATATAATTCTATTGTAAATATATAAATTTTTTTATATTTAATAATTTGTGTTTTATTTAATATTGAATTAGCAGTGAATAATATTTTATTTTAAGTAATTTATATATTTGTTATAATAGCAATAATAATGAAATCAATAAAAATATTTTGTTAATAATTTATTTATAACATTATAAAAATAATACATATTATATATATATATATATTATTTATTAAAATAATATTCGGTACTATATTCGGTTTTCAGTTCGGTACAGTTTTCGGTACGGTTCCGGTTCGGTTTTTTATAAAATCTCCAGTACCATACCAAATTAGTAAAGAAATCTAGTTCGATTCGATTTGGGGTTAAAATTAATCGGTTCGGTAAGGTTTTCATGTCTTTCGGTTTAAAATTTCGGTTCAGTTCGGTATTTTCTCCATCTCGTGCTCAACCCTATTAAATACACTAGTATACAATACGTGATCTTTCTATTATTGGACTCATTTTTATAAAATAAATTTAAATTAAAAAAATTAGTATGATTTAAATATTTTTAACTTTAATATTTTTTTCTTCTAAAAATATTTCATATATTATTTTTAAATTATAATTAATCAATATAAAATAAAATTTTAAATACATTATTTTATTTTATTTTAATAAATTAATTTTTTTGTAGTATTTTTAGCAATTTTAATATTATTTTTTCAATTTTTTTAAAATTACACACCAAATTAAATATAATATTTTATTTTAGTACTTTATTTTTTAAAAATAAATTCTATATACTATTTTTAAATTATAAGCATCATGAACCATTAGATAATAAAATAATAATAAATTAATTTTAGTTATTTTTTATTAAATTTTAAATAATTGTCATTACAAATTAACTTTTTTGTCATAATTGTAACATTTATAATATTAATATTTATCTTTTTTAGTAATTATATATCATTTTTAAAATTTTTTTTAACTTATTACTTTTCTCTTTCACAAAAATTTTGTTTACAATTTTTTAATTTATTATTACAATTAATCATTAAATAATTCAAAATTATTTAAATTTATTTGAATAATTTTTTAATAAAATTTTTATTTTTAACATTTTTAAAAATTTTTTTGGTTTGGAAATTTTCAGAACCGAAATTTTCATTATATATATATATATATATATATATATATATATATATATATGGTTTAGTGGTGGCGTGTGTTTCAAATTTTTTGAAGATTTTTAATATTTACTTAAAGAAATGTGAAAAAAGAAAAAACTAATGTTACCAAGATTGATATAAATTTTGGTTTGATTGTTAGTTTTTATTTTTAAAAAAATTTGGTTCGATCAGTTCAGTTTTTAATTAATGCACACCCCTAATTGTGAGGGTTGTTTTCAATTTTTTTAGATTAATAATATTATTTTTTTATGTTGGAAGTATTTATTATTCGAACATAAAATATCAATGTAAGATAATATATATTCCAAACTAACAATAAATTTTTTTAACAAAAACTAACAATAATTGTTTGTTACGTATCAACAATAATGTAGGGACACTACAAAAAATTTATTGTTCAGTGATAGAAAAATCCGTTATAAATCCATCAATAAACGGTTTAGTGACAGATTTTTTATCGTCAGTATTTTGATCGTCGCTAATTGAAAAATCCATCACTAATTTTAGCGACGGATTAGTACAGATTCTTTAATCCGTCACTGAAATTAGTAACGGATCGGAAAATCCATCACTAATTTAGTGACAGATTGTCTGTTACTAATTTAGTGACGGATTGATTTAGTGATGGATTTTTCATCACAAATTATAATTTTTTTTTTATCAATATAATAAAATTATTGTTAATATTAAATGTTATATAAATTGTAATTTTGAAAAATATATTTATAAAAAGTAAAAAAAAAAATTGATACAACAAATATATATATAACTAAATAATATAAATTATAAATAATTATAATTTTATTATATTGATACAGAATATAAAATTCAATACAATAAATATCAAAATCACAAAATTCAATCCAACAAATATCAAAATTATAAAGGCTATACAATCATTTATTTTCTCAAGTACTAAGCCTATACAATCTCTATTCTTCATCATCCCAGACAACCTTTAACTTCATTTGATTATTGATTATTTTTGTAACACCCCTCACAACAAGCATGCATGAATTATATATAACACATCCCATCATGGAATTAGATGAAAATAAAACTCTATATAATAAGCACATATATACAACATAGGTACTTAAGTTATAAAATACATTATAACTTCTACACACCCCACTATTACAAAAATTCAATGAACAAGTTTATGGGCTAAAATGTACAATGCTATCACTAATAAGTGTATATAATAATCTCGCCACTGACCCACCTGAGAATGCCTATTGGAGACGGAAACACAACTCAGGATTTCTACCTTATCATGAAAAAGAAAATCATTGCAAATGAATGAGCTTGCAACTCAATAAGTAGCAACTAATATAAATATACACGAATCTTCTTAAGAAGTAATTAAAAAAAATATAAAAGTTTAAATACACACTAAACTATAGGGAGTTACTACTAATCAGGTTGCGCACTGCCGTGCAGAAAATGCACACGGCCGTGCCTAAGTTTTGAACTCGGCACACTGAGCTCATATGGCCATGCAGATAGTGTGCACAGCCGTGCCTGAGTCTTGCACTCAGTACATTGAGCATACATGACCGTGCAGATAGTGTGCACAGCCGTGCCTGAGTCTTACACTCAGCACACTGCACACGCACAGCCGTGCATTGAAGCCACACATCCATATCAAAAGTGTTTGCCAACCCAAAAAAAACCTCAAAAGTATACATAAACACCACAACTCATCTTTGGGTGTAACATATACAATCAATCACAATATTCCAAGTGGCTCACATCCACTTCACAACTCAATATCATCAATAGAAAACTATCAATTAATAAAACATACATAAGTGTATGTATAAATAATTATCAACACACAACCATTACCATCACATTCACATCTCACATTTCATAATATCCACCCGGCTCATCCTCACTGTTACTGGTATATATTCATATATCTTTCATTCTCAATTTCTTATATATTGGTAATGCCAAATCCACCCGGCTCATATCTTACATTCACATACTTTTTTGTCCGGCTCATATCTCACATTCATACACACTTTTCCGCCCAGCTCATATCTCACTTTCGCACACGATTCCAACATTATTATCACAATATTTAAAATGCACAACTCATTCATACACACCAATAATCACCATGTTACTTTCATTAAGTAACATAAATCATTCCAAATTTATATCACGATAATAATATACATAACTCAAAGGTAATATCAATTACCGTCACCAAATCATACAAGCATATATAATTTATTTAGGCACCAGTGTATACCGAGTATCACACCTCAATTTTCATCATAGAATATCCAACATCACCCATAGTACCATTGGTATTATAAAAGTAATACCAAAAATTCACATCACACTCACAAGCATAAACAACACCCATTATAAATGGTATAAAGAAACCTCATCAACTCATACACATACACAATTTCCACGCTAAATTAGATTAAGTAAATTAATCTAGCTCAACTTGATATCACAACAATTTACATATACACTCCAATTATATATCATAAATCTATCCGCCTAACTTATCCCTCACTCATGTAATTCATACACAAGTATATTCAAAGCCTCACAAAACATTTTCATCATAAAAGCTCAATCTCACTTATATAACATCATAAGTATCACAAAAGTAATACCATACGCCAACATTTCACCAAACTTCTTCACATAAGCAATTACTATGCTAATTTGCATCAAATAATATAATCCATCTCAATTTAATGTCACAATATTATCACATATACTTCAAATATACCATAAATTACCATCACAAAGTTACTTAACAAAATACATATCAAAATAAAGGAGAATTCAAAGGTATATTATATTAAATGTTTTCCAACTTAGAGTGCAAATGACTCCCCTAGTTGGCTCTGCCTCCTCCGGCTTCCGGTTCCCCTATAATTTTCCATAATTCAACATCATGAATGAATATATATATATATATATATCATTCACTCATTATATTCAATCAAACAAACACATAAACAAACCCCCTTAACCCCTAATTATTGCCATATATCTAACATACAAGAAAAATCATAAAACAACATATATATCTATGTTGACAGGTTTGATATGTGAAGTTCAAGGTGCTCCAAAAAATTATAGACACATCCTAAAATCACAATATTCATACAGACTCTTAAATTATGAGTCTACTTTCATGTCCAAATAAAAGTACATAATTTGCACATGTATAAAATTAATTATGATACTTATAGCAATATCAGGTCACAGAGAATAGCAGAATGAGCAATAAAATGTCTGCCCCTTTACGACTATCCTAACAATAGATTTAGCTCACCCTCAAAACATAAATGTTATATAGGAACTCTTTGAAGTTTTTTTAGAATCAAATAAAACCAGATTTGGAGCTCTACAGCTCAAGTTATAATAAAAATACATAGGCTAAAAAATCAGGAAAAACAGAGCACGAAATTCTATAACTCAAACACTAACATAACTCAACTAAAAATACGAATAACTTACCAATTGATTAACTTGAACCAAAAGATTGATGATTAGAGCTTAAACAAGATCTTCCTTATAGCAAATTCAACCTCTCTCAATCTACTCATTCAATTTTTTTTCTAAGGATATGTGTTTATGACTTAGCCTCCTCAAGCTTTAGAATATATAGGCATATACAAGAAGTCCACGTGAAGAAGAAAAATCTAGACACAAATTAGGATATGCTACAATGTAAAATATCCACTTAGGTTTTAATGAAAGGTGGTCATTACCTATTGACCCTTAAACCTTTAATTGTTTCATCCTAGTCCACACTTTCCTTTAAATTAGGTCCTTGTTAATAGTTTCCAAACCCTTTAATCCTATAACACTACATACTTATAACATATCCAAATAAATCACATATAAATTTAATTAACAATTCCTCTCCATATACATGAAATTCATATATCTCATGCACATATGAATGATAATGCATCATATTCATTCTTCAACTAATATAATTAAATATAATACATAATATGAGGATGTTATATTTTTGTAGGCATTACAGTTTTCCACGAAAAAAATCTGGAAATTTAAAAAATATCAAATTAGAAAAAATAAATTAAAATAGTACAAATGAAAACACTTCTAATGTTTCATTTTTACACCCAAAAATAAATATAATTATTTTTACATTTCAACAATACAAGAAATCATTACAAATAGTATATGTACTTGCATTTTTTATATTTATTTATGCATAAAAATATTTAAAATCAAATAATCTAATAACTTAACACCCTAGATAATGAGAGCATAAAAATTTATATTACAAATTAAATTTAAATAAATAAAGTAAACCTAAATTACCAATTAATTTATTAAAATATTTTTAAACTTGTATAATTACTTAATACATATCATTTTAATTTAACTAATTAACTAGCTTAATCTACTTTAACAATTACTTAATTTACTTAATCTACTTTAAAAATTAATTAATTTACTCTAATTATAATTACTAATAAAACTAATCAACCAAATAAAATAATTAACTAATTAATTTGCTAAAATTTAACAATTTTATACCAACAAATTTCATCAAATGTTTAAGTAAAAGAATATCAAGACCACAAATCATAAAAAATATTAAAAATAGCACAAATTAAAGTTGACCAAATAATTAATTAAAGCATTAAAATCAACCAACAAATTAAAAAATGATAAATTTATAGAACTAAAAAAATAAAAATAAAAATATATAAAAAAAACAAAAACATGAAAATTATATAAATAAAATGTAAAAAAATAACCTTGAAGATCTATTAGATTCACACAAGATCTACAAAATGGTGGTGACCGGAGATGGCGGCAGTGGTAGTGGCCGGCGGTGGAGGGAGGTGGTCGGAGATGGTGGCAGTAGTGATGGCCAGCGGCGGAGGGAGGTGGCCGGAAGTAGTGGTGGAGGAAGAAAAGAAGGAGACGGGAGAGAAAGAAGAAAAGAAAAAAAAAAAAAAGGAAGGAGGAAGAAATGAGGGAAAAAGAATATGAAAGGAAAAATGAGGGGAAGAGGGTGGGGGAGAGGGGGAGGAGGTGGGAAAAATATTTGAAGAAGGAAAATTTTGAAATAGAAATAAAAAAGAAAAATAGAAAGAAGAAAGAAATTGATGTATATATATTTACAACACTATTTTTTTTATATATAATAAGAATTTTAAAAAATTAAAATAAAATTTATATCATAAATTTGTAAAAAATAATAGAAATAAAAAAATTTACACAGTCCATCATTAGTCCGTCACTATTTTCAATTCCGTTATAAAATTTATAAAAAATTAAAAAAATAATAAAGTCCATCACTACTTTGTCACTAATTAATGATGGATTTGTGATGGACTTTATTAATTTCACAAAGAAAAAATTGAAAAAAATAATAGAGAAATCCGTCGCTAATATAGTGATGGATATCTAAAGTCCGTCACTAATTTGTGATGGATTTTCAAATCCGTCACAAATCTCACAAAGAAAGAATTGAAAGAAAAAATAATGAAGTCCATCACTAATTAGTGACGGATTACTAAAGTCCGTCACTAATTTGTGACGGATTTGAAGATCCGTCACAAAATTATAAAAAATTAAAAAATAATAAAATCTGTCACTAATCCATCACTAATTAGTGACGGATTAGTGACGAACTTCATTAATTTTTTTCAATTTTTCTGGTGAAATTTGTGACGGACTTGAAAATCTGTCACTAAATTAGTGACGGACTTCCGTTACAAATTTCCACTAAGAAAAAATTGAAAAAAAATAATGAAGTGCATCACTAATCTATCACCAATATAGTGATGGATTAGTGATGGATTGCTAAAGTCTGTCACTAATTAGTGATGAATTTTTCAATCCGTCACAAATTTTAGAAGAAAAAAAATGAAAAAAAAATAATTAATGAAGTCTCTCACTAATCCATCACTAATTAGTGACGTGCTTGGAAATCCGTCACTAATTTGTGATGGATTATTGATGGATTTTTGTTTCGTTACAATTTTTTTTAAAATTTGTGACGGATTTTGTGTCTGTCACTAATATCCGTCACTAATCTCAATTTCTATCATTATTCTGTCACTAATCCATCATAATTTAGTGACAAAAATTTTCATCACTAAATTCTGTCACTAAATATCATTTTCTTGTAGTGGGAAAATATGTAAAGGATATTATTTTTCTCTTCTCAATACTTATTGACACTTGGATTGGTCCCACCCAAAAGTAAAAGCCTAATTATAAAAGTTCAAGTCAAATAGGTCTAAATAGCATAAAGTCTGAAATTCCAACCCATCTGACAAGCCCACGACTCATCAAAGCTCATAAAACCCATTATATAAGAGCCAATGAGACGTCGCCTCATCACAAAGGCTTCGCCTCATCACAAAGGCTTCGCCTCAATTTGAGGTGACGCCTCATTAACGTAAATTTTTTTAAAAAAGAAGATGAGGTCAATCACGTTCTGCAGATGAGGTTGACCCAAATTTAACATAAATTTCTCTAACTTCTAAAATCATTAGCTACGATCCTCTGAAACTAAAAAATTGTGGCTAGAGGCCCCTAAAAATGGAGGAAGAAGAGGAGGAGGTTTTGGGTGCTTGGAGAGAATAAAAAGAAGAGAAAAACAAAGAGATAGAGGAAGAAGGCAAAAAAAATAGCATAAAAAATAAACATAGAGAGAATGAAGAGGGGGATTAACGATAAAAATAGGGAGGAGAGAAGAAAAAAGGGAAAGGAAGTTAAAAAGGGGAAGGAAAAAATACAAAGGGAGGAAGAGAGAGAGAGAGGCCTTAAAAAAAAGAGAGGTGAATGTTAAAAAAAAAAAGGAGAACTTTTAACGCTAAAAGAAAAGAAGAAAAATGGAAAAAGTAAGTGGCGAGGGAAGGAAAAACATAGAAGGAAAAAGAAGGGCAATGAGGCTTGAAGAAGGGGCTTAGAATTCAGCTATACTATGCAAAGATCATTATTACCTTGAAAAAAAAATTGTTGTCAATCCTTCTGAGGGCTGAGACAAGGGGATCCAAATCAAATATATCAACAGTAGGCTTCCTTTTAACTTTTTTTATTCTTTCTACTTTAATTTTCTTATTTCAAAACATCTTTATCATGAATTTAAAATCATGGTAATACGATAGTAAATATGTAAGTAGTGTTTTTTTCTTGAATTTTGAATATGTGTAAGGTTGGTCATGCATAAGAATTTAGAAAAAGAAATTTAATGTTGTATGTTTAGCTTTGTATCTTATTTAGATTGAGTTATATACTATACTAGTTACATGTATTGTGTGTGTTTTGAAGTGTTGCTTGCTTATAATGTCTTTTTTTGCCTTTGTGTCTAAACTGTGGAAGCGACACCTCATCATGGAGGCATCACCCTAATGGGATGAGGTGAATTTTCTTCGCCTCATCATCACTGAGATGACACCTCATCATCACTGAGACGACGCCTCATTGACAGAGGCGATACCTCAATGTGGGTAGAACCGTCCCTGCCCAATTGGATTTTATGTTTATTGTTTCTTTGATTATGTTGATTTGTTTCTATAATTAATTAATATGTGACCTAAGTGAAATATAATGGTTAATCATTATTTTATTGTACACTGACTTTTAATTTTCTATAGGTATTTTTTGGGTAGACTAATCAATAATTTCTTGCAGGTGTATGGATTTAGTAGCCCCACGAGTTACTATACTTTAGTTCTGACTTTAGTTTGATTTTTTATGTTTTATTTTTTATCATTATGTATGCTAAAACGGGATGTAAAATTTTTCCGCCCTCCATTTCTCTACATGCCCATTTTTATTTCTGTCATTTGTTTGTTATTATCTGTGGATGAATGATATGATATGATGAATGTTGTCATGAACAATTGCATGTAAAATGGTTAATTAATAAAACTTGGATCTAATTGTATAAAATTGGAAATTATTTGAAGGAAATTACAATTTTGTATGTAAATAAAGAAATAATTAAGTAATTAAAAATAATAAAATACGAAACACAAATAGAGGCCGATCGCAAGATCGGATGGGTATTTAAAAAGCCCATACCCAGTTTCTAAGAACATCTGTTAAGCCCTTCCATGGGATCCAGTTGCTATATAGTTTATTCCGAATTTCATCCGAGTGGAGACTCTATCTCCAACTCAAGCCTATAAAAAGGTCAAAGTTATATTTTTTAGTAGACTCTGAGCCTACATAATACCATGGTCGCTAAATATTTGGAATCGTATTGAACCCCACCACCTATAATACTCTAACACCCATATCAAATATCAAATACGCATAACAACTCTTTTTTTTCATATTTTTCATATAATATATAAGTAAGTTAGTTCAGAAAACTTATTATCTTTATTCAAAACTAAACCCGAACGCCCCACACACACATACATATAAAAGAAGAAATAAAATCACTAAAATTAGTGTCAAATAATTTTAAAAAGTGTAATTACTAACGATGGTTATTGTTGTTGTTTGCATTATATATATATATATATATATATATATATATATATATAGAGAGAGAGAGAGAGAGAAGCTTATGATCAAAGAACAAAATGTTGGCATGTTGAAAGGAACAAATTAATAGGGATATACAAAAACAATATCAATTAAAATAAAATGAAACAAGGAAATATATAAAGTTATTTTATTATATTGTTGCTCGTATTTTTAGTCTGAAAATATTATTATGGCAATTTATATTAGCTTGTAATGCTATATTTCTGTTGTATTTTTATTTTACTATTCTCCTCTAGTAATGAGAATTTTTCATTGATGATTAAAAAAAAGGGTTGTTTTATGAGGTCTGTATTCGAGCCGGGCCGAGCCGAATACTGAAATATTCGGGCTCGGCTCACCTTTATAGAGTTAAGCTCGAGCTCGGCTCGAGCTCGTATAATTTGTGAGATTGTTGTTCAAGCTCGAGCTCAGCTCGAGATTATAGGGATCGAGCTCGCTCGAATTCAGCTCGAAATTTGCTCGTTCGTAATGTGCTCGAGCTCGTTCGTTTGGAAGCTCATTTGAAAGCTCAAGTCTGAGCTCGACAAAGAGCTCGAGTCTGAGCTCGCCAAAGAGCTCGAGTCTGAGCTCGCCAACGAGCTCGCTCATGAGCTCAAAAATTACTAAAATAAAAAACCATATTTTAGCATCAATTACAAGTTTACAACATCCAAATAAAGTAAAATTACTAATAAATTTAATAGAATAATAGGAAAAAAAACTAGATCCCTCATCTAAGGGCAGATTTTATCCAAGAAAAATGAATTCTGAACAGGTAAAACATCATCTCTACTAATTAAACTACTAACTAAAACATCATCTTGCAACATCATCTTCAAAATCCTGAAACAACCTCTAGAACCTGTTAAAATGATAAGAATCAACAAACAAAAATATATCAGTAATAATATAAAGGAAGAAATTCAAAATATCACCAGTTTTGCTAACCATAAGAAAGAAACCTGAGATGAAAACCCAGCTGCAACTGTAACCAAAAATTAAAAATAGGAATAGATCAACATATCTGAAACCAAAACCTGAACCAGGAAAAAGAATGGCAACATAAGCAGATGCAACGATAACCAAAGCAACAACATCAAAAAGCAAATGGAAACAACCATAAACTCAAACAACAATAGATATAAATTAACTGATACATTTCAAATTTAAGCAAAAAAAATGGCAGACACAATTAAACTGAAGCGAATGAATTTGTAGTGGCATCACTGAGTTAGCAACTTAACAACCAATGGCAGAAAAAAAAAACAAATCGGTTTGATTACTATAGACTAACTCACTTACAAATTAAATTTTCTATAAACCTACTCAATTATAAATACAAATACAAAAACAAATTCAAATATTTCCAGCCAACTTTTGGATATATATTATGGTTGCAGAAAAATCAATTACGAGACCACAAGAAAAATCAATTACAAGAACTAAAAAAGCAAATCAATTTCATGCAATGTTTA
>CATIWO010189773.1:0-16886 GCA_949673435.1 Macaranga tanarius
CCAAATGTCAAAGGTGCAAGTGAGCACTAAAATGTCAAGTTAAATTAGAGAATTTTAGAAATATATTTTGGACATTTTTAAAACTTAGAACTTGTAGAGGACTTTTTAAGGTATCCGTAGGTTCAAACCACGCCTCATTTGGAGGTCTACAACTCAAGTTATGGTCAAAATACGAAGACATCAGTCTCGAACCGTGTAATAGACACGGCTTGTTTTAATTTAAGACATGGCCGTGTATGTTGGTATAAAAATTGGCAGAGAAATATATGGACAAAGACATGGGCATGTCCTTGGTCGTGTATATATACTGTATTTTTTTGACAGAGAGATACACGGATCGAAACACGGCCGTGTATCAGACCGTATCTCGACTAGGATTATTAACCAGTGGACTACACAGGGAGAGACACGACCGTGTAGTCATATTGAAGTGTATATAAGAATTGATACATTTGAGCAATATGTTTAAATGTTAATTATGATTATATACTATGAGTATATGTGAAATATATGTTTGGTAAATTAGGTATGTGTTACGGATATAAGTTATATGTGCATGTTGTCTGTTGGAATTGGAAACATAGTATTATTTCAGGAATTGATTATATACGTAACTGTAGTATCCTTGTAGATTGGTATATAAAGAAAGTGAGTATGGATAGTTAGAGATACAGAAAGATAGAGATAGTGATTAAAAGAGAGATTGTGCATGCTAGTTGGATTTCAACTGTAAATATATTATCTGTACTTGAATATAAGTAAGAAGTTATTTAGATGATATTATGATTCGATGGAAGGTGATTCTAGAGTAATAGGTTAATTCGTAATTGAAGAATTTTCTAATTTGTGAGATTGTTTTTAGAAACAGATTTTGAATTTAGATTACTTCGAGGGTGGCTTATAAATTGATGGCACTTAGTGTGTGCATATGAATTTGAGAATGTGAGGATGTATGTATGATTTATAAAGTGTATAACTATGGTTGAGAGGATATATATATATATATGCATTTGTGGTTTAAATAAGAGAAAGTTGTGCCATTTATGTATGTGACTTATATTTATACAAAAGGCTTGTGTAAATATGCATAGCATGAATTTATATTATTGAAAGAATTTTTTTTTAACTCTTTCCAAGTAGACACGTGTTTGGGTTGTATGAGGCCACGTGTAATGAGTGTTACAGTAGGGGTGCCCGCCTCTGCTATAGGGGAGCCAACCTCTGTGTAGGGGTGCCAGCCTCTGTCTAGAGGCGCCAACCTCTGTACAGAGGCGCTCGACTCTCAGTGGGCAGCCACATGCTTGTTTGATCAAGTGTACGTCTTTATTCTTCTGAAACATACAAATTAGAGGAAAAAATGTAGAAATCTTGACCTAAAACTCAATTTTACAGTACCCAAGAGTCATACAACATGTATACTACTCTAAAACATCTTAAAGCATGCTAGAAACCATCAAAATAGTTCTAGATCTAAAGAAATATATCAAAAACTCATCATTTGTACAAAAATGGCTTAGAACCAAACTTGAAACAAAAACTCATAATAATTCGATGCCACTCACCTATTTCTCCAACTGATTCCTTGTTTCTTCCTTGCTGAATTCGGATTTAGGTTATTCAGAGCCCTTTTCTTCCTCTTTCTCCTTCTTTTCCTCTTTTTCTTCTTCCTTTCTCTTCCTCTCCTTCCTCCCTGTACATGGCCATACTTCTTCTGCAGATTCAACCGCTCCATTCTCTTCTTACCACTTCGATCCCTTATCTTCATCCTTCTTTATCTTTGATTCATTTTATTCTCAACTCTTTCAATTAAGTCCTTATTTCTTATTCAATTTCATCCTTCCATCTTCATTTAATAAAATTCCTTTATTTCTTTAGTCTCCAATATAATAAAATGATAATAATTACCCTGTAATAAACTCAATCTAATCTCATCAAATTAAATATAAACAATCATTATTAACTTAAATTAATCCGGTTCAGGGACACGGATGTTACAGTTAACCTAATGAAAATAAAAAATTTAATTTAATTTCAATTCATAGTTTATTAAATTATCTAAATTTTATAAGTTAACTTAATCAAAATAAAAACTACAATTTAAATTAAATTATCATTAATTTAATTTAATTTAATTTCTATGGATAAATTACTAAATTATTCAACTTTTATATAATAAATAATGGGATTATTTTGTAAATTTGTATATCCTCCTCCCTCTCTTACAAAATTACGTAAAAGTTCATATAATTAATTAGTATATGAGATATAATTTTATTTGAACTATAATAGAATATACAATTTAATTAGTTTATATTATGTAAAATAAAAGTTAACCTAATGAAAATAGGAAACAGAACTTAATTTAAATTATAATTAATTTAATTTCAATTGAGTTATTAAAATTTCTAACTTTTATAAATTAATCTAATCGAATAAAAAAATAGTTTAAATTAAATTATAATTAATTTAATTTCAATTAATCAATTACTAAATTATATAAATTTTATATAAAAAAATTGGGGTTTGTTTTGTCCCCCCAATTGAATATACAATTTAAGTAGTTTTTATAATATAAAATAAATGTTAATCTAATCAAGATAAGAAATATAATTTAATTTAAATTATAATTATAATTAATTTAATTTAGTTTTAATTGATAAATTATTAAATTATTCAGTTTTTATAAATTAATTTAATTAAAACAAAAAATATAGATTGAATTAAATTATAATTAATTTAATTTAATTTCAATTGATAGATAAATATTAGATAATATGTAATATAGATAATTATGTAAAATAGATGATGCATTTTAAGCGCTTCATTGCTTGGTAAGCTTAAAGCTCAAAAAAAAAAAATTAGTTTTACTTTCAAATAGAGAGAGCAAATTTAGGATTAATATATGTAGCACAATTTTCAATTAGTTAATGGCCAAGAAAATTCAAACTATAAAAAGAAAATGCTATTGCAATTAAGGGATGTTTAATTTGCCTATAAATTAATTTGTACTATCTACTTTGAGACAAGAGGAAGCAATTTAGAGGAAAAAATGATGAAGCCAGCAAAGACAACCCTTCTCTTCCTTTTTTGTGTTGTTGTATTAGCTCTATCACATATTGCTCAGGGTTGGGGAAGTAAAGTCCATCATTCGCATTTATATACTAAATCTGACCTTTTGCAAGTTCAAATCTCTATAATCTTTTTATTAAAATTATCTTTTATATATATGTTTGTAAAATTATATGATTTGAATAAAATGTGCCGCACCAGATCCAGATCCAGACGACCCACCAAGGTGGTGCACAAAGACGGAGGTGTCCGAAGGGAAAGATTGTGGAGTTAATGGGAATTCTGACTGTATGATGGAGTTAACGAAAAAGTATGGAGAAGCAAACAACTGCAAATGTCAATCTTTGGGACCTGCAAAACGATCCTGCCAATGTGAAGCTCTTTGCAATAATTTGCCATAATCTCTCGCACATGATGTGTGTGGTGATACTATTCTTTTTTCGAATTATGTATCACGCAAACAAGAGTTAGTAACTGGAAACATTCTTTAAATAGATACTTTGATAATAATAATAATAATAATAATACTAATAATAATAATAATACTAATAATAATAATAATTATTATTATTATTATTATTATTATTATTATTATTACTATTATTATTTAACAAAATTTTAAAAAGGGTAAATTACTATTTGCCCCCTCTATTTTACCATATTATACTACTTCATCCCTAGCATTTCAAAAATATATTTGTTTATCCTTTTATTTTGCAATATTATACTATTTACCTATTCTGCCAGTTTTTCCATTAAAATTGCTGTTAACTAATGAAAAATTACTAAAATAACCTTTAGTATTAAACTTAATTACTATATACTCCATGTATTTAACTCTATTACACTATTTGCCCCTCAACATTAAAAGTTATATTTTTTTTATCATAATACTAATTTTTATCAATATTAATATTAAATTTATTATTAATTAATTATAAAATTATTAATTAATTATAAAATTATTAATTAATTAAATTTACACAAATTTTTTAATAATTACTAATTAATTATTTTTAATCTTAAATATCTCCATTTAAATATTAACTTGAAATATTTATGTTACATAAAAAAATTTAATCAATTATAAATACTTTTTGAGCCTCAAATTTTTTTTAATCTGAGTTGTTAGTTTAATTTATTAGGTTTATTGATTAAATTAATTAAAATTATTCTTATTTATGATTAAATCACCATTTAAATTACATATTATTTTGGCTATTTATACATATTTTACAATAATTTTAATAAAAAAAATTTGATAAAAAGAGTAAAAATACAATAGTGAAAAAAATAAAAATATATAGTTTAAATTTCAAAGGGTAAGTAGTATAATATGATAAACTAGAGCGGATAAACAATAATGATTTCTAATTAAACTATATTCCACTGGAGGGTATATTGTCATTTCATGTTAATTAATGGTAATTTTAACGGAAATATTGACAGAAGGGAGAAATAGTATAATAGTACAAAAAGAAAGGATTAACAAATATATTTTAAAATGTCAAGGATGAAGTAGTACAATATGGTAAAATAGAAGAAGTAATTTGTAATTTACCCTTTTAAAAATTATAAAAATATTATTTATTTGTATAACAATACACTTAATGAAATTATAATTTACTGCAATTTTAATACATTTTAATTTGAATTATTATATGGCATTCCTTCCATATGTAAATCATTCATTTTAATTTGTTATTAGTAACATTCGATATAAAAATACTTTTTCTTATTTCTCTAGTTTTGTCATAGAAAAAGGTGTATTTTATATTTATTTTTATCTTATTTAAGATAATTGTGTAAACATGTTTTTATTTGTTAATAAATTCATTGCTTTGTATGAGATTTTCACAACTAATTATTTATGATTTCCATGATTGTGTTAATTAAATTATTTTTAATTATTTTTAATAGATTTTAATATAATTTTTACTATAAATTAAGTTTTTGTCATTTTTTTAATATTTTTAACATTAATTTTTACAATAAAACTCATTACTATAAATTATGTTCTTTTTTTTTAGTAATTTTTGACATTTTTCATATTATTTTTCTCTTGTTTTCACTTACAATACATCAGCCTTTTGGTATTTTTCTTTTCAATGTGTTTAATTTTAATTATTTAAATAATTATAATTATTTTTCATTAAACTTCAATAAAATTTATAATTGTACTATTTATTTAATTTATATTAGTTCAAATAAAAATTCATCTCATTAGAATAAGAAATACACTATTTAATTAGTTTATATTATATAAATAGAAGACAACTTAATCAAAACAGGAAATACTATTTGAATTAAATTAAATTAAATTATAACTATAATTTAATTTAATTTAATTTAATTTAATTTTAATTGATAAATTACTAAATTATCTAATATTTATATAATAAATAATATAAACTGTTTTGTAAATTTGTGTATGCCCTGATATATTTATATATAATACAGTATTCCTTCTCATCAAGCTAGCTATTTTCTTTATTTTTAATTTATTTTAATGTTCTCCCTTATGTTAATCACGACTATTTTTAACTTATTTAGTACTCTCTCCATGGATTTAAATATCCACATAGTGATGTGTATATATCTGTGTGTCTTGATGTAAATATAATAAGTTATGTTTATTGAGAGATTTAGAATTGCGGAAGCGTGAAAGAATCATAAATTATTTGAGACAATAAACAAACACAACAATAAAAATAGAGAAAACATAAAACACATAAGAATTAACATGATTTGGCGTAAGCTTACGTCCATGGTCGAATGAGGAATAAATTTACTAATCAGCCAAAGATACAAGAAAATATAATGGAGATAAACACTCAATACTTAGTCTCAATTACACCCAATCAAGCTCTCTACTTGGCACACGTGCAGAACACGGAGGCATTCATGGTATCTCTACAACACACTTAACATAATTATATGTATCCCTATTTATATTGGATATAAAATCTAACTTAACCATTCTCTTCAATATAGAAATTTCTTCAAAACAGGAACCTATTCAGTATAAGTGATAAGAATTTGATTACAAATAAAAGTTTAATTCCTAAATAAGAGGCAAATCCTATTGGAAAATGATTTGCTTGACTTGGCCACCAATTATATATTAAAAATACCAATTTTATGTGCTACATGGCCTCCAACATGGTCATATTTCGATATGTGTTCAATTCTAGACAAAACGGCCTATTTCAACAAACCCTGCAACATGGTTGTGTTGCTGCTCGTGTACCCTTCTGGACATAATGACAGCCTTCAACACACTCGAGACACGGCTGTGTCTACCAATACACCCTTAGATAGGGCCGTGTATCTGGCTATGTCTACATCTAAACATGAATATAAGGTACAACAATGTCCAAACATTTGAAATAATGATGCCATAGGCTAAATTCAAGTCACATATTAACAAATCTCCACCTTAACTTGAATTTTCTTGTAACAACTTTACTCCACCTTCTCCACAAATGCCTCACGTATGAAAACACCAAAACAAGTCCAAGAGCCACTTGAACTTACTCCTCCAAAATATCTTAGTCAATAAATTACCAAAATTAACTCCGCCCAAAAGTATAGATTAATGAGATAATAATATAGCAGTACCTATAACGGTAGATCCTTACAACACATATAATCTACCAATGCGTAGGGGTGTGCAATCGATCGGTTCGGTCGATTTTGGGTATTTTTCTGACCAAACCGAACTAACCAAACTAAAATTATTCAAAACTAAACCAAACCGAATTAGGTTCAAAACCGAACCGAACTGAATATTTAAGTGAAAAATCAAACCAACCGAACTGAAATTTCTAAAAATATTGGTTATTTTTTAATTTTTATATTTAATTAGTATATATTTTTTAAAAATAATTAAGAAATATAAAAATAAAAATAAAAATTCAATTTGTTCAGTTAATTCGATTAACCAAAATTTTTATGCATAAAATTGAACCAAATTTCAGTTTGGTTAGGTTCTAAAAATTTAAAAATTTTTAAAAATTAAATCAAACCGAACCGAATAGGATCGCTTTGGTTTTTAGTTTGGTCAATTTGAAACCCATGCACATCCCTACCAATGCGTCTTGCTCGTATCACCACAATGACATTCATAACAATATCCAAAATTTTATCTCCACCAACAAACTTATAAATGCCAAATTCTAATGTGGACAACGAAATGAGATTTTTAGACATGCAGAACATGTTTAACACCAGTCAAAATTCTCACTACACCATCATGTGTTTTAATCCTAACTGAACCAATACCAATAATCTTACAAGGATGGTTGTTGCCCATTAACACAAAACCACCATTAACTGGTTCATGGGTAGCAAACCAATTTCTATTGAGAAAAATGTGATAATCACAACCAGAATCAAATATCCATCCTTGCTCAAATTGTTAAATTTTTAGTCACAACGAGAACATTATATTCCAACTCATCAACAAAGTTGGCTTCTGCAAATTCACTATGATGATCTTGTTTCTTCAATTTCCAACAATCAACATTCAAATGCTCCTTTTTCTTGTAATAATAATAGGTCTTCTTTTGGTACGCCAAACTGCTACCTGAATTTCTCACCAATAGAGCATCTGCAGTTACCCTATTGTCTCCAACAAGCTCATTGTCCATAAGCTCCTTTGAAAATAAAGGTAATTTAACATCCTCCACCTTCAGATGAAACGTCCTGACGAGGCTAATCAAGTTAATGATCCAAAATACTACAAATATCATCATTTGATTAGCCATCCAGTGGAAAAATGCTTTGTCTTTAAGGATAAAGTAATGGAGTTGCAAAAAAGAGGGGAAATTGCCTTTGATAAAGAGGAAGCTAGTGCAAATATGACTAGTATTGCAAATTCTAGTCCTTGCATGACATCCACAAGTTCAACGATAAGTTTTGGATCATTTGATCCAATAACTATTGAATTTTCTACTTTTATGCAAAAAGTGATCATGCATCAAAATGTACAATCTACTGTTGAGAACATCATTCCAAGTGAAGAACCTGATGATGAAGGGTGGATCCTTATTACTCATAAATGGGGTAGAAAGAAGAATATTTCTAACTCAAAGTCAGTCCCAAAGAGAGTTAGAATGGTAAAAGAGATTTCCCAAGCACCAAGAATGGCAAACTAAAAGAAGACTAAGTTCACAAAATCAAGAAAAATTTTCCCACCTTTTGAGATGAAAGGTATTTTGTAAAAGGCTAGACGACCTATTACTTTGTCTGAATACATGCCAAAGGGTTTTAGAGGAATTTTGAACATGCTTTCATGTCATCAAATTGAAGGGGAGAATGAGATAAATGCTCAAGAAATCACAAATCCTCAGCATAATTCTTATAATGCATGTGTAGATGAAATCACTTTCATTAGTGATGATTTGCTGCTCGGAACAAAGTTTCACAATCGACCTTTGTTCATCACAGGGTTCATTCGAGAACAAAAGACTAAGAGAATTCTAGTGGATAATAGATCAGCTGTCAACATAATGCCACTAAGGATAATGAAGCAACTTGGCATAATTATGGATGACTTGCTACAAAATCGATTGATGATTTAAGGATTTAATCAAGGTGGTCAAAGAGCTCTTGGTAAAGTTCATTTTGATATGTATATGAATGGTATGGAATCAAGTGCTCTAGTACATGTCATTGATACAAGAACAACTTACAACGTATTGTTGGGGCATCCTTGGATTCATAAAAATATGGTGGTTCCCTCTACGCTTCATCAATGCTTCAAATATTACAAAAATGGTGAAGTAAGAAAAGTTGTGGCAGATACCAATCCATTCAATGAAGCAGAATCATATTATGTAGATGCCAAGTTTTACTTTGAAGTGACGATAGATGATGACGTACCAGTTAAAGATGATAGCAAAAAAGAAAAAGGGCTATTCAACGAAGTTCATTCATCCTCAACAGAAGATCCTAAGGAGAAGAGCAAAACTAAAAAACTATAAATAACCTCTAAACCTCAACACATTCCAGTGACAAAGAGGGTAGAAAGGCAAGGTTCTTTTAAGAGTCAAGATGAGAGCATTGTGAAGGAACTAAAGGATTTGATCCTTCCTATCACCATCTCATGATGACAAAAGAAACTCAAGAACCTCTGAAAGGGTTTGTAAAACCTTTGCAAGGATCAGCTGTGGAATATGGAGATTTTCCCATTAAACGTGTAAATGGCTTCGACCCCAATGCTTACAAGTTACTAGCTAAGGTAGGATTTGGCCAACAAGGTGGTGCATCGTTAACAAAGGGACAAAAAGGATCTCAACAGGATGGAAACCTTTCCAATGAAATTCGAAAGGTTTGGAAGCAAAAAGAAGTGAATCCTCAAAACTCTAAAAAGTGTATTGGATACCGACCTCCAAATCCTTTGCGCTTGAAGATTCATAAAAATACTTCTAACTATATTACTGTCGAAGATGAAGCAAATAAGTCTATTGAAGTGAAGTTGTTAGTTTTTGATAGATTGGGAGTTCCTTCAAGTCATGTCTCAGTGTTTGATTGCATTGTAACACAAAGAAATGATAGTTACAAGGGCAAGCATTTTTCAGCTAAAGATAGACTTGGAGTTTTGAAGAGCAAAATATTTAAGAAGAATAAGAAGAAATCTCCCTTGTTGAATGTACAAAGGGAGATTGAAAGTAAAGTACCATCACGCATGATCCGTCAAAGCAAATGGGTTGTTACAACTGGTAAAACACTTAAAGCAAAGCAGTAAATAGTGGTAATCACTAGTTCAATGCCCCATCAAGTGAAAGAGGAGGAAGTTGATATAATGCTATCATATTATATCACTATAAGTGATAATGATCATGAAGAGCCAACAATAGAGAAAGATGCGGAAGAAGCTCCACTGAATTTTGAAGAAGGAAGTAAAGCAACAGTCGATGAGTTAAAAGAAATTAATTTGGCTACTGTTGAAGATCCTCGATAAATTTTCTTGAATATAAATTTATCTTAAGAAGAAGAAGATGTATACAAACAACTCATCGTTGAATACAAAGATGTCTTTGCATGGTCATACAAAGAGATGCCTTGATTAGATCTAATGGTGGCAGTTCATCGTTTGGCAATCAAAAAATGGGCAAATACGGTTAAGCAACCTCAAAGGCATTTTTGACCTGAGTTGATTTCTCAAATTGAAGCTGAAGTCAATAAACTCATTGACGCTGGTTTCATTAAAGAAGTTAAGTATCCATAATGGATTTCAAATATTGTTCCAGTAAGAAAGAAGAATGACCATATTCGAGTCTGTGTTGATTTTCGGGATCTTAACAATGCTTGCCCTAAATATGATTTTCCATTGCCTATCACTGAGATTATGATTGATGCTACTACTGGCTATAAAAGATTATCTTTTCTTGATGGTTCATCAGGTTATAACTAAATTCCAATGGCAATACAAGATGCAAAGGCAACTGCTTTTCGAACACCAAAAGGGATATATTGCTATAAAGTAATGCCTTTTGGTCTTAAGAACACATGGGCAACATATTAAAGAGCGATGCAAAGGATTTTCGATGATATACTCCATAAAATTGTTGAGTGCTATGTAGATGACTTAGTTGTAAAGTCTAAAAGGGCTAATGGCCATTTACAAGATCTTCAAGAAGTGTTTGAGCGCCTCAGAAAATATCAACTCAAGATGAATTCATTTAAATGTGCCTTTGGAGTTTCTTCGGGCAAATTTTTAGGGTTTGTAGTACGACATCGAGGCATTAGCATTGATCAATCAAAAATTAATGCTATCCTTAATATGCCAAAACCAAAAAACATCCATGAGCTCAAAAGTTTGCAAGGAAAATTGGCATATATTAGAAGATTTATATCAAACTTGGCAGGAAGATGTCAACCTTTCAGTCGTTTGATAAAAAGGATATTCCTTTTGAATAGGATGAAGCGTGTAGCAATGCTTTTAAAAGAATTAAAACATATCTTTTAAGTTCACCTATTCTTAAAGCTCCGATCTTGGGACGACCTCTCATTCTTTATAAATTTGCACAAGAGCAATCATTGGGAGTGTTGTTAGCTCAAAAGAATGATGAAGGAAAGGAAAATGCACTCTACCATTTTAGTAGAATGTTGAATGGTGCAGAGTTAAACTACTCACCAATTGAGAACATGTGCTTGGCTTTGATGTTCGCAATAAAAATTTAAGGCATAATTTGCAAGATCATTCTGTCCATTTAATCTCTTGAGCAGATCCTATCAAATACATCATGTCAAGGCTAGTACTATCTAGAAGATTGGCTAAATGGGCTCTTTTATTGCAAGAATTTGAGATTATTTATGTTCCTCAAAAAGCAGTAAAAGGCTAAGGCCTCGCAGATTTTCTTGCTAATCATCCAATTCTTGATGATTGGAAATTTTTTGAAGATCTTCCGGATGAAGGGGTTTTCTTTATAGAGCTTCCACGTCCTTGGAAAATGTTCTTCGATAGAGCAACTAGGTGTAATGGTGCAGGTGTTGGAGTAGTCTTCGTTAGCCCAGAAGGTGAAGTTATGCCCTTTGCATTTAATTTAAAGGAACTTTGCTCCAATAATGCATCAAAATATCAAGCTTTGATCTTTGGATTAGAAATAGCGATTAATATGAAGATTTTAAATCTCAAGATCTTTGGGGATTCAAAATTAATCATCAATCAGGTTCTTATGCTTTACGAAGTAAAGAAGGTGTAATTATTGCCTTATTTCAAATATGCCTCGAAGTTACTTACTCAGTTTAACACATTCTCAATCGAGCATGTTCCACGAAAAGAAAATTGACAAGCAGATGCTTTAGCCAAGTTAGCATCAACATTGGCAAAATCAGATGGGGAAATCAAAGTCCCTATTTTTCAATGGATGGTTGTTTCATCAACACTTGAAGTAGAAGATGAAGATGAAGTGAATATTGTCTCTATCTATGAAATTGATAAGGAGAATTGGCATCAATCACTTATTAATTACTTAGAGTATGGAAAATTGCCCCATGACACACGCCATAAAGCTGAAGTTAAAAGGTGAGCTCTTAGATTCATATACTATAAGGGAACTCTTTATAGACATTCCTTTGATGGTGTTTTTCTACGCTGTCTTAGAGAAGAGAAAGCTACTAAGGCATTACATGAAGCTCATTCTGGGATATGTAGAGCTCATCAATCCGATGCAAAACTTCATTTTCAAATCAAAAGGATGGGGTACTATTGGCCTACAATGGTTAAAGACTGTATTGACTATACTAGAAGATGTCAAGAGTGTCAGTTTCATGCAAACGTGATATGCCAACCACCAGAGCCACTCCATCCTACTGTTGCGTCTTGGCCTTTTGATGCTTGGGGACTCGATGTTGTAGGGCCTTTGCCAAAAAGTTCAGGCGGACATCTTTACATTTTAGCTGTAATAGATTATTTCTCTAAATGGGCAGAAGCTATAGCATATAAGGAGGTTAAGAAGGAAACTGTTGTGAACTTTATTCAAATAAATATAATTTATCAGTATGGTGTACCTCGGTACATCATAACTGATAATGGCAAGGAGTTCTACAATAAAGCCATGAATAAGTTGTGCGAGCAGTTTGATTGCAAACAACAGTATTTCTCCATGTATAATGCACCTGCAAATGGTCTAGCTGAAGCATTCAACAAAACCCTATGTAATCTTCTTAAAAAGATTACAAGTCGTTCAAAAAAGGACTGGTATAAAAAGATAAGAGAAGCACTATGGGCTTATCGAACTACATATCAAATACCAACTCAGGTAACTCCATATTTGCTTGTTTATGGTGTAGAAGCAGTTCTTCCATTAGAATAATAGATTCCCTCTTTAAGAATTGCAATTCAAGAGGGACTTTCATGTGAAGATAATGTTCGTTTGCAACTCTAAGAGTTAGAAGCATTGGATGAGAAATGACTCGAAGCTCAACAATAATTAGAATGTTATCAGGCTAGGCTATCAAGATCATTCAATAAAAAAGTGAGGCCACAATCTTTTCAAGTTAGAGATCTCGTGCTTGCGATAAGAAGGCCGATCATCATGTCTCGACGTATAGGGAATAAGTTCCTTTCAAATTGGGATGGACCATATGTGGTACAAAAAGTTTATTCCAATTGAGCCTACAAGATACTAGATAAAGATGGAATTAGAGTTGGGCCTATCAATGGCAATTTTCTAAAATGATATTACACTTAACGCCCACAGTAGCTCTTGGCCCGCATGAGCTAAAACTATGAATGGCAAAAAAAAAAACTTGAACTACGTTATGACTTGATTCTTCTCAAAGAAGGTACGTAGGCAGCTTAGTATTTCGCTAAGTTCAGTTACATCAAAAAAAAACTTGAACTATGTTATGACTTGATCCTTCTCAAAGAAGGTACATAGGCAGCTTAGTATTTTTCTAAGTTCAGTTAAAAAAAATTTGAACTACGTTATGACTTGATCCTTCTTAAAGAAGGTATGTAGGCAGTTTAGTATTTTATGAAGTTCAGTTACATCAACCAAAAAAAAAATTTGAACTACGCTATGACTTGATCCTTCTCAAAGAAGGTACGTAGGCAGCTTAGTATTTTGCTAAGTTCAGTGATATCAAAAAAAAAACTTGAACTACGTAATGACTTGATCCTTCTCAAAGAAGGTACGTAGGCAGCTTAGTATTTTGCTAAGTTCAGTTATATAAAAAAAAAACTTAAACTATGTTATGACTTGATCCTTCTCAAAAAAAGTACGTAGGCAGCTTAGTATTTTGCTAAGTTCAGTTACATTAATAAAAAAAATAATTTGAACTACGTTATAACTTGATACTTTTTTTAAAAAAAAAAGGGTACAGGGCTCAATTACAAATTTGAAATAAATTAGTGTCAAAATTGAACTTCAAGTTGCTGCACGAATTTGATATGAGCGATAGATAAAGTTCATAATGCAACCTTTTGAAATTGATGCTAATAAAAATTTTCTTAAAAATTTTTTTATTGCAATTACAAAAAGGGGGAGGGAAGGGGGGGCTATTCAATCATCATCATCATCTAAAAGAAAGAAAAAAAATCTAAGGCTCCCACTCAAAATTCTTCAAATCATCACGTTCCCTCTCGAGTAAATCTTTAAGTTCTTGTAAAGAGCATTCTTCTGTGGGATCACGAATAAGGATATTTTCCATCTTTGATATTTCAGCATCAATTTTAGAGATATCCTCCTGTTTATTAAGTATTTCCTTTTCAATAGTCTCTGCTGATATTTCAAGTTGTTTCCTTCTAGAAATTAGTTTTTGGATCTCTTCATTGATCTTTGCTAATTCATCTTCAATGGCGATATGTTTGTCTAAATATGCAGTCTCTAAATTTTTTATCTCGTCACGCTTCTCTTTAAGTTTCCCAAGTGTTACAATGTAATGAGCTTTTGATGGTCTTGATGATAATTTAGAGTCCAATTCTTTAAATTTTCTAATCTTTTCGAGGTACTGCTCAAATTACTGCTTTGGACAAGAAGTATTAACTTTATCAATGGACTGTATCACATTAAAAATGTTGAATACTTCTTTAGCAAAAGCAGAAACATTTGAAAAAGTGGTATTAGCAATTTTGCTTCACAAATCCCTCCATGCATCAGCAACAAATTTATAACGATGTTTGAATAAAAAATCTTCTCCATGAAAGTGAGAAAGTGTCAAAGGCGCAATACATCTGACTGACGGTGCTTTCTCTATACTTCATGCTACCAAATTTTCCTTTGGTGTAGTTTCCATTCTATCAACAACAGTATTAAATGCTGGTGCACCATTTATGGAAACTGTACTTTGTGGTGCAATAACATCTGCATCACCATTAATCTGTAAAAAAAATCAAGTTATTAAAATAAAGGGATAAAGGATGAATAAATCATGTTGTGACAAAGAAAACTTACGTCAAAAAGAGGGCCATTAAAGAATGAAGAACTGGGAATTTCATCAAAAAATGCTAAGTCAACTGAAGGAATTGATTCCTTTTCTCGACTTTTACTTCTTTTTGAATTATGATCAGAGCTAAATCATATCTTCATCAAAGATATGCTGGATATTTTCTTCTCTAATATGCTTTCCTGTTAAAGGAATAGATGCATCATGAGGATTTAATTCGTCACTTCTTTCTTCACTTGAAATCTTCTTCAAAGTGCTTCTAGCTGTATTTTGTTTGATCATTAACTTGGTGGGAGATGATTCATTTATTCCTTCAACTGTGGGCTTCATTGATTGAACATGAGAAATGTCCTTTAAAATTTTGCACGACTTAAATAAATCAGACGGCGGATTAAAAGGACTGCGCTTAGAGGACAGAAAATGCTCGAGACCACTCTTTGGACTACCATTCAATATAGTCTCTAGTAGCATAGAAAGGCTCTTTAGGAATTCGGTGTGGCACTATAACTTTAGATTGACTCCAGCCTTTAGTAAGAGAGTTCCAAAATTGAAGAACTTTCCTTAAAGATGGTGTGTCAATTGTGCCTTCAAAGGATCTCGGAACATCTAAATCCAAATTGTCAGCTGAATCTGTGAGGACTGTATGGTTAAATATAAAATACATCTTCATAGCGAGAAGCTAAGTACCCGGATTGAAGACTGATCAAATATTCTGCCCAGTCGATGAATTTTTCACGATGAGAATTATCATTGATTATTAATTTTTCTCGTTGAGGGAAAATTTGATACTTCAAGTAAAATTCTCTTTCTTCGAACAATTTCTCTACTTCATCACTTTTATAAAATCGAGCCATCCTTAGTCCACCATAGCAAGACATGTTCTTTATTTTTCTTCTATCTTTTTTAGTAAAGTGAGTATCATATTTGTCGGCTAACCACCCATATATGTAATGCACTGGAAAGCAAGCTTCAACATCCTTTAAATTTGTAGAGATGGATATTTGATGAAGTCCATGATAAATACTTGTCAAAACTGGAACAGCTAAGCAAAAGACATCTCCTATAGCCATCATGCTAGCAATTTTAAAAATGCTAGGACGAATGAGATGAGGAGGCGATCGAGGAAGGGAAAATTTACGAAGCCAACATGAGAGGAACGCCGCTAAGTAAATCTCTTCTTGTAAATCACGATCTTTGACTCCAAGTAAATCAAAAGGTATTTGCCAATTTTTTTCATATAGCAATCGTTTGTCAATGATTTTGGAGGGGCATAAAGTTTTCTTTAGTGCGCAAGTCCTCTTCGAATAATGAGAATCTTTCACAGGAGGTTCTGAATATCTTGTAGGGCTTTGAAACTAAAAGTTGATCCAATCATCAATGTTTAATACATGATGATCATCAACTTTGTGGCAAAGTCTATGGTAGGCATGGAACAAGTATCTACAGCTGTGAGGAAGGAAAACGCCATTCTTGTCGCGACCCAAAAGTTCTTTGGCGTAAGGAATTACTTCGTCATAGAATATGCCAATCGTGGGAAGACCTCCAAGTAAATTTAAATCCCATAGGGAATTTGATTCTTCACCATTGGGAAGATAAAAAGTGTTTGTTGAAGGACTCCAATATTCATAGAAATACCGCATGAGATTAGGAGATTTGTCATAGATGAAAAGAGAAGCGAAGACGATATCATAAATTTGAACTTTCATGAGTAGGGGTTTGTTGGTCTAAAGAACATCCTCTAACCATTCCCAAAAGCACTTGGAAAAGGAGAATTCACTATGGATGGAAAATGGAGAAGGCCATGTGATCTCTTTGCTTTGGAGGTGTTGTCCAAGTAATAGCAAAAGTCTAGAAGACTTTTATGAGGAGTGAAAAGGCGATTGTAACAATAAGCATTGAGAGTTGATAAGTTCCTTGCT
>CATIWO010189838.1:0-29113 GCA_949673435.1 Macaranga tanarius
CAAGTCACACACTTGATGATCTTAAATAGAGTTAAACATTCATGGAATTCAATAGAGTCAATATGATAAAATACCTCTTTATTATAATAATGAAAAATAGACAAAGTCACAATATGGCCATAATACTATAGGCCTAGGGCACATCACTAACAAGGAATATGACACATTTAAATGAAATAACTATGTAAACTTAGCTTCAATCATTTAACATTTGATTTTATATAAAGTTATTGAAAATTAAGTAGTCTAGTAATATAATTCCCTTCAAAATACTATTTGGTTAAAGGTTTGATTTTAACATCTCCCTCCTCAGTTCAAAAAAAAATTATATAATGTCATACTCATACTGAGGTTATTATGTGAAATTTAAATTTAAATTTTGATTTTATTTTTTTATTTTTAGGGAAAATGATTAATTCTATTTTTGATTTTGGTCCAATTATCAATTTAATCCTATTTTAAAAGTTATTTCAATTTTCTCCTTTAACTTTATGAATTTTGTCAACTCTATTCAATTTTATTTGAATGATTTAATTGTATTTCCAAAAAGTTACTTTTAGATCTTTGTACAATAAATTTCACACTTATTAAATTTTTTATCCTTTTTTTCTTACAAGAAAAAATAAAATATAAAAAATGATTTTAAATTTTAATTTTACCACTCTCAACATAAATTTAAAAATTAATTTATAAATATTTTCATAAATTTTTAACTTTCATCAAAAAATCTTATATTCTAAATACTTTAAAATTTACTTTTGAACTTTCAACTATATTATTTAAAAAAGAAAATTTCTAATAGTGATTAAACAAAAAAAAATGAAATGAAAAAAAAAAAAAGAAATACTAAAAATATTAGTAAAAAATATAAAAAATATTTGATTGTTCTAAAAATATAAAAAATTAAAAATTAAAATTTTACTATTATTTATTGTGATAGTTAAAAGTGCTTTTATTTTTTTTATTAATATTAGAATATAAATAAATTAATTCACAAGTTATAACTTTTTTTATTTTTGTTATTATTTTTGTGATATATAAAAGTTGAAATTTCATTTAAAAATTAAATTTATTTTTAAATTTATTTTAAAAGTGGTAAAATTAAGACTTGAAATTTTTTTTTATTTTTATTTTTTCTTAAAAAATAAAAAATTTCAACATTGTCAAATTTATTTGTAGAAGTTTAAAAGTAATTTTTGAAAATACAATTAGATCTTTCAAATAAAATTGGATATAATTGATACAATTTGTAAAATTGAAGAAAGTAAATTAAAATGACTTTTAAAATAGGATTCAATTGATAATTGATCCAAAGTTCTGGATAGAATCGATCATTTTCTCTTATTTTTATTATTTCTATTCTTTTAACTTTTTATTAAAATATAATTTAAGCAATTTATTCTTAAAATTGAATTTTAAAATTAAAATTTTTAAAAATATAACCTATAATTTTTACAAAACATTGAATCTATAGGGTTAAAGCACTTTTCTCTCAATTGGCTATTTTATTCTCTTTTTCAATAAATTAAAAACTTTTCTTTTCTATTACTTTTGTCTTTTCCACAATTATCTTCAGTTTGTTGCCCTATAAATTTAATACAAATATACTCATTCAATTTGTTACTCTGTTAGTTACTTGTGGTCCAAAAATCCAATTACTTATTATATAAGAGAAGAGGTCTATATCAGTTTGGTTAGATTCAATTCAATTTTCAACATATATAGTTTACTTTTATTAACAATTCAATTCGATTTAATCTTAAATTTTTAAAATCAAAATAATTTTGATTCAGTTTAATTTTAAATAAAAAAGAAATTTAGTTAACTGAATTGACAGATTTTTTTATATTTATTTTTATTAATGTGTTTTGAATAATATATAAAAAAAATGTAATTAAGAAATATATAAAAAAAATGTTTAAAATTCAATCAAAATGCGCAGCCCCAGAGTGAGAGAGAGAGCACAAACTTGAACTCGGCCCCAACTTAGGGACACGAGTGACTAAGCCTCTTATTTCAACTTGGCCCAAAATGATAGGCTTCAACTTTCATCTTTTGGTAGAAAATAACTGGACATCCATAAATCTTCTTATTGTTCTGGCTTTTCTTCTTTGGACATTCAAAAAATACAAAAATTTCCATAAAAATGAAAGCAAATCCATTACATAGAATGAGCAAAAAGAGGAAATATCCTTACAAAAAAAAAAAAAAACAAACAAACAAACTAGTGATTATAATAAAAAATAAATAAAAGAAAAAGTAAAAAGAAGAACCATTTCCGGCCAAAAAAAGACCCACTTCCACTCAAGAAAACAGAGAGAAAGAAAAGTGTAGAAGAAGGTGGAGAAAAGTCTTTGGAAGAGTTTCACCAAGAGAATTTTGTTAGAAAAAGAACACTTGGTCTTGGTTGCATTTCTTGTTATACACTTGTATTAAAATTTATCATATCGTACAAAGAAACAAAGATTCTTTAACGGATTAAAGAAAAATAAACAACATAGAGACGTACAGTTTCATATTACATTTTTTTTTTATCTTTAGGTTACAAATTGAACATGGCAAGTGAACTTGTAAGAAACAAAAAAAGAGCACCATAGAAACAGCTTAACATAGAGGTAAAGGAGCACCATTCCACTCTTTCAAGCAGTCTAGCATGGGGTCAATCACCTTCCCTGCACACATTGCAGTGAATACCTTATCAAACTCCTCGCCGGGTGATCGAACCTTTTCGCCGGTGAGCAAACTAGTACCCAATTCTTCCCTCACAAACTTGTATAATGGGTATGATCTGCATTCCTTTATCTTGTTTGGAATTGCAGGGTTACCATTCTCATATTCATTTCTTGCATTTTCCACTTCTTTAGGCAAAATGGCCTTAAGTTCCTCCTCGAAAGCTCCAATCTTTTGGATAATTGAAGTACTTGAGTTCTTCTCCTTTTCACCATTCATCAAGGCATGATCAACAAGAACTTGCCTTAGCTTTTGCATCAATGGATAGGTTGCACTGCATGGCTCATCAATGTATGCAAAGACGTATTCTCTGTCGACAACTTTTAGGAGGTCTTTTTCACAGAATCTTGATGGGTGAAGTTCGCCATTAGATCCCATTGTCAGGACTCTTTTAGCAACCTGACTAACTGTGTTCTTGACTGTGTTCTTCAAGTTCTCTTCCAAGTGCCTCAAATCAATTGCTTGACATAAAGCAACCAAGAAAGTGGAAGACATGAGCTTCAATATGTCAACAGCTTCAGCTGTTTTTCTAGCAGAAATCAAGCCTAATGAGTTAACATCTTGGTTGTGCTGCTCTGCACTTTGAACATGGTTGGTGACAGGATTTGCAAGGAACTGAAGCTCTGAGCAGTAAGAAGCCATGGCAATTTCAGCTCCTTTGAAACCATAATCCAAGCTTGGATTGCGGCCACCAGTGAGATTTGAAGGCAACCCATTGTTGTAAAAGTCATTAACAAGTTCAGAAAACTGTGCAAACATGAGCTTGCCAATTGATGCAATGGCTAAACGACTGTTATCCATGGAAACACCAATTGGTGTACCCTGAAAATTCCCACCATGCAATGCCTTGTTTCTTGACACATCAATCAATGGATTATCATTCACAGAGTTGATTTCGCGTTCGATCATTTTTGTTGCTGATCTAATTACTTCAATCTGAGGGCCTAACCATTGAGGAGATGTTCGAAGAGCGTAACGATCTTGTTTAGGCTTCTGCAAAGGATCAATCTCATGCAATTTTTGTGCTGCTTTAATATAAGAACTACCGTCCAAAATGTGTTCCATTATAGCTGCAGCTTCAATTTGGCCAGGGTGATGCTTCAACTTATGTGTCAAATGGTCAGTAAACTCTGGTTTTCCTTGCATAACTTCAGCGAAAATTGCTGATAAAACTTCTGACAGAATTGCCAACACATTAGCCTCAAAGAGTACCATTGATGCTAAGGCAGAACCAACTGCGGTACCGTTGACTAGAGCAAGACCTTCTTTTGGTTGCAAATCAAAAAATCCACCATCGATCCCAGCTAGTTTGAAGGCTTCAGCTGGGTCCAAGGACTGCCCATTCGGCCCGACGGACTTTGAATTAGGCCGCCCGATGAGGAGCCCAGCAATGTAGGACAATGGAACCAGGTCACCAGAGGCAGAGATCGTGCCTCTTAGGGGCAGAGTTGGGGTAATGTTGTGATTGATAAACTTGGTAATAGCTTCTAAAATTTCAAATCTTATGCCTGAGTAACCTTGTAGCAATGTGTTGATTCTCACCAACATAGCTGCTCTAGTTGCTGAATGTGGCAATATGTGGCAAGTGTCTGTGCCATTTCCAAAGATCCCAGCATTCAAGAACCTGGTTAAAACAAACAACATTTTTCAACAACCATGTTAGAATTTTATAACCAATTTCACACATAATTTCATTTATGTAATGACAGATTTGATATTAATTCGAAAAAAAAAAACGAATTAGTAGTCTTGTTGAAAATATATACATATTATTTTTCAATTTAATCTGAAGAATAATTGGAAAGTTGTAGTCATAAAAAAAATTGCAATCCTTTTATAGTGAGAGTACTTTGTAAGAGGAGGGCTAAGTCCACAAACCTTGGACTATATGGCTTTTAGTAAATTAAAAAAATTACAATCATGCTTGATTAATATTCTATTTTCTTTTTTTTTTTTTTGTCAAGATGAATATCATTCAAAGAATATGGTCAAGATTAATATTCTATTTTCTAAAAAATGTGTACTATGGATAGTGAAATAGTTGAATTTATCAAAGAACTTGTCATTTTGGATTAAAGTAATTAACTCATTGACTTGTTCAAATGAACCCTTCTTAATTACAAGCTATCTTAGCTTAATTTACTCTATTTTTTATTTTTGATTTAACAGTTTTACCTTTTTTTTTAATAAAGTAGAAATTTTCTTTGTCGCAAATAAAAATTATGGAGTAGGGTAGTTTCTTCTCCATCCCAAATATTGACTTTTTAAGTGGGTTATTTAGACATCCCAACCACATCAGTCCCCAACTCTAAAGCATGTAATGGCAGATCAGCAGCTAGTGGCAAACATAGTTCCTGGGTCCACTAATAAAAAATAGTTATTATTATTATTATTATTATTATTATTATTATTATTATTATTATTATTATTATTATTATTATTATTATGAGACTAAATTAAGAATAAATATAAGCATAAAAAAAAGATAGAAATTTTAATTTTAAAGAAAAATCTCTCTCCGTAAAATCTCACAATAAATCTCTTTTAAGTACCAAAAATTTCAGATCCAAAATCTCTCTCCACTTTCCCATATATATATATATATATATATATATATATATATATATATATATATATATATATATATATGAACATAGGACTCAATCAATTTTTTTTTTTTTGGACACAGGACTCAATCAAATTGATCATGACATATATATATATATATAAAGTTTTATTGTAATGCAACTTAACGTTCTGATATGAATTAATGTCATAAGGAAGCTTGAACTTGATATGTAATATTTTACTTGATTCAATACATTTTGGTGACATAATATACTACTACTTTATTCTGTCCAAAAAAAATTCTTACTCAATTTATAGGCGGGCAGTTGAGGCAGAAGGACTTTATAAATTTTCATTTTAATGGACAGACTATTTCATATATATCTTCTCCAACTATATGATTAAAACATGAAAATTTATATTTATATATACTTTTTTCTTCATGCTCGCCAACTAAACAACAAAGACATCAACAACACTCACATAAATGTACATGTTGTTGGTTCCAACGATTCTAGACAAGTGGAGGAGCATCAACTAATTTAATTTTTAAGAAGGAAAAAAAGTGATCTTTTTCGTTTTTTGCTTTTCCCATGATACTAGTCTATTGTGTCTTTTCCAAATAAATTTTCTTGGTTTGTCACACCCACATATATTTATATATATGTGTATGTGATTATATTAAGATTTCTATGAAATATAATATTACTCTTAATTTATCAATGGAACACATTATTTAGAAAAATATGTAAATAAAAAATTATTAATTAGTTGGTTTCATGCAAGTATGTGACCCTCCAGCCATTCACCTAATGATGGAAAGGGTTGTTCACTCAAAATCCAACTACCCTCAATTTAGGAAAATAGCTCTCTTTTTTTTTATATATGTACTTGAATATATTATATTCCATTATTAAATAAATAATACATATAAACTATTATTTTTCATATATTTATTATTAATATAATTTAAGTATAAAATATTTATTTTTATTATTTTATTGTAAAATACTTACTGTTTGTCCAAGCTTAATGATAATAATAGTAATTTTTTTTCTAAAGCACCGGTATTCAAAGTAAAGTAAATGTTAAAAAAGAAAAAAAAAAAAAAAAAAAAAAAAAAAAAAGAAAATCCTAACAACTAGTTGCCAACAAATATTTCCAAGAAAGACAAGATCAGTTTTGTTTTATAGGGATTCAAATTCTAGCATTTTAAGAATATCTTATATAGAAAACAAGCTAAATAATTAATAAAAAGAGCATATACCCTACAGATAAATATAATTTTTGTTATTTACCTTATAAGCTCCCTCTGAAGAGCACCACCTTGCTTAGTTCTTCTATGAGAAGTTGCACCAAAACCAGTGGTGACGCCATAACTATCAGTTCCTTTATTCATGCTATCCATGACCCAATCACTGCTAGCCTTGACACCGGCACGAGCATCCTCCGATAACTCAACCTTGATTCCAGCGGCATCACGGTTCGCAATTGCGGTAACTTGTGCTATGGTCAAGGTCTCACCACCCAGCTTAACCACAGGCCTCCTGTATTCATCAACCATGCGCTTCACTTCATCAAGATGGCTCCCTTTGAGTGACTCTGCTGCCATGCCCCAGTTCAATGGGTCATGACCACTACTAGTAGTGCAAAATGAAACATTATTATTGCCATTACCATGACCAATTTCCATTGTATGGAACTGAAAAAACGAATGAAAATTTTCTTGCAAAAGATTGGAAATTTTTCAGGAAAAAAATGAAAGAAAGAAAGATTTGTTGTGGTATGTGCTAATTAAGAAAAAAAATGTTAATATTTTAGGTAAGGAATTTTTATAGGTGAAGTAACCCGATAAAATTCCTGAGTCTGTTCACCAAAAAATGGCTGCTTTAAATAGAGGTACATGGAGTGTTGGGTGGGTAGGCCGATGTGTTAGTTGGAAAGTGCAAGTGGCCGTTGGATCATTCGTGGAATTTGACGGGTAGGATGTTGACACGTGGAAGAACTTGTGGTAAGTAGCATGCACCCTTGGGCGAAGCAATGGAGGGTTGCACTTGTCAAAAGGAAGGGAAAAAAAAAACACATTTTTAAGAAAGGGGTTGGTGAGACTTGAGGAGGAGAGGAGAGGCTCATAAGCACCACGTCATGACTCTCTTTTCAGTTCAGTACACTACATTTTCTTTTGTTTTGGTTAATTGACTACTCGTTTAATGACAAAATACAAAAAAAAAGTTATTTTGTAAATTAGCTTGGTATCTAGGTAGCACGAGTAGAGACATGAGAATATGAATATGAAAAAATAACTTTTAATTAAAATATTTATCTTCTAATTGAAATATTTAAATTAGTACAGATATAAAAAAAATGTCTATTAATTGAAGTATTCATATATCATAAACTGATTTTGAGTTTTTTTTTTTAATTTTGGATCTTATGCGGGATCTTTTAAGTTTTTTTTTTTTTAACTTTGAATTTTGTGCAGTATCTTTTAAGGGAGATTAAGGGAGAATTAAAATATTGACCTCTATCAATGCCTTAGTCCAATGACAATATGGTAAATCATCTATTTTAGATAAATTATATGATTTTGAGTTATTCTCACTTAAATAATATTTTAAATTCAAATGATGGTGTCATCGCGTTAAATTAGTTATTATATGGAAAAAAAATTTTATTTTTATTGTCCTATTTGAATCAAATTAGATTAATTAAAATTTAATACGCTGTAAATATTGACGATTTAGATAAAAACAAAAACAAAAACAAAAAGCTATATAAACAAAATATTAAAATTAATTATGCTAATCTATATAAGCATATAGAAAACTATAATCAGATATGATAATTATTATCTCAACTTAGTTTATTTCATTTTATTCGGTTGAGTAGATGGGTATTCAAACTTTTGAACACATTAAATAAAAAAAAAAAATTATATGTCATATTCAACCATGTATGAAATTAAATTTTATCTATTTAAAAGATAAGAATTATTCTTTTATGCCATTCCTAGAAATAAGTTTTTTTAAAGACAATTATTTTTTATTATAAATTATAAATTATAAAAAATAATTGTATGCATTTATAATTTATAATAAAATAAATATAATTTTTAAAGATGATAAATTCGTTTATGTTAAAACAATATATATAAATAAGATTTATATTTTAAAGCTAATTTTCAAGATGATAAATTATTATTTATTGTTATGTATTTTTAAATAATTTACATAATTAAAAAAATATTATAAGAAATGTATTAAATTATATTTAAAAATAATTTATACCATTAATAGTTGTTTGACATACTAACATCAATAACTGACGAAATTTCACCAAATGGTTCATATTTATCACCTATCAGCTATCAGTTGATATAAATAGCTATCAGTTAACCGTAATAGTTATTAGTTTTCCGCTCGTTATAAAATAAATTATATATTTATATAGAGAATTAAAAACTTTTTTATCAAATTTAAAATGTTGGTTTTGCCATTAGTTGACATAGTAATAGTTCTTGGAGCTTTGTGCTTTGTACTTTATTTTCACCTTGATTTAATCATACATGGTGCCTGTTTTAATTGTTCAAATGGAAAAAGGATTGCCAATTAAGGGTGTGCATGGTCATATACGATTCGGATAATGTAATTTTTTAAAATTATTTTAAAATATTGAAGGTTTAAAAATTAAAGTTCCAGAATTGCTTCAAATTCTTAGTTCAGATATTAAAATATTTGGTTCGGAGATCAGTCTTTTCCAATTAAAATTTTTGGTTCAATTTAATTAGTTCGGAGATCGATTCTTCTCTGAATTAAAATAATAAAAAAATATATAATTCATATCAAATTATTAAACTACAAATCATTTCATAATTTTATTATAAAATTAAATGATATTTATATTTTTATTTATTATTATTTTTACTATAAAAATTTTATTAAAATATTTTTAATACACTCTAATATACCATATAATTATTATATTTTTCTTAAGTAGTATTACAATTGTCAGTGAGTATTGATTCACTTCACTTACAAGATCAGTGTAGAAAGGAATTACTTTATGGTTGATATGATGATATTTTGTATGGGTAAGATAAGTTGATGATGCTATATGAGAAAATGTTATAGTATATTTAGTTAAATTATTTACTATATAAGCCAGTAATATTCTATAAAAATAAAAAGGGATTTCGAGGGATAACTCATGATAGTTCTTAAATGCGGTTATTTTTGAATAATAGGATTATTTAAATCTGCTTAAAGTATTTTAAATTCATTTGATTATTATTGCTGAAACTACTGGAAAGTGAATTTAAAAGATTTTCATATGATAGAAATGCAAGTAGTACTTTTATTCACTCACTGGGTAATTTCTTTACGAAATTACTCACACTCTTCTATTTTTAATTTTCAACTTAGGTGCTTAGTATTTGTTAACTAGCAGCAGAAGAGATGAAAGTGCAGTGGACCATGCTGATCATGAAGATGACTAAGATGAAGATTTCTAAAAGTATTGAAGAATGACATTAGAATTTGTTATGTAATATTATGTCAAACTCGAGTTGTATAAAGAGATGTATTTATAGTGTAGTGGCACTAAAGTTTATAAATATATATTTATAGATAAAGAGTATATGTGGAAGTACTTTAGTGAGCCAAATGCCATTGAATAAATTCTTTGAGTAAATGCTTTATTCCTAATTAAGTTTAGTATTTACTTCTTGTGATATTATTGTTAAGAGATCCAATCTGGTTCTAGAAGCAAAACCTTTACTATCATTAATTTTTTAGTTATGTATACTAATAGAGTCAATGGTAGTCGGGATATTATAATGGTTCATTGGTTCGGTACAATTAAGAGCTGTTTAGGACGGATCTCGGTTTAGAGAATTCAAAATCTCCGAATTCATCCCAATAAAAATTTTCAGAATAGTTCAGTTTGAAAAAAGTCAAATAGTTAACAAAAATTTTCGGTTCAATTTTTTTGAAACAGTTCGACTTCTTCAAGACCCATGCTCACCATATTGGCAATATCCATACAACATGCAAGTTAAGAGAAATTAATGTATTGAGGTAAAGGATTTAAATATTTATATTCTATATTATATAGAGACTTTAAAATTATAAATATATTTAAATCAAGAATAATTTTTGTTTTATTTTTAAAATTTATAAAAATTTGTATTACATTTTTAAAATTTTTATAAATCTTTTAAAAATACTACAAAACACTAAAATAAATTTAAATTAATCTAATTATAATAAATTATGAAAATTAATGTTGAGGCTCATTGTCGTTTTGTAAACTTGGTTATTATTTATCGCATTGTAGATTGACATGCTAATTCATTAATGACACATATAATATATTGATAAATATACACATCAAATTTATATTTATGGTATTTATTTAAATATTAAAATGTTAATTTATTAATTTTGATAAAAATTTGTAGTCTTTTTAAATATGTGCAATATATAGCAGAAATTTGAAAATTTTTTATTTTTATATATTTTATTTTATAATATAAAATAAGGCTGAATTCATAGTTTTACTCCTAAATTTTATATGATTGACCAACGACACCTCCCAACTTTTATTATTTTCTATTAAACTTTTAAATTTTTATTTTGAATCTCTTTCACCCTTAAATTTGTACTTTTTAATTATATTTAACTCATATAACATCGAAATGGATAAACATTTAGTTTTAAATGATTTTAAACATATAAAATGCTAAAATTTAGTTTTAAAATAATAAAATTAAAATTAAAAATTAATACAAAAAAGTTAGCAAAAATTATTTTTAATTATATTGCTTCTTTTAATTTAACATTATTTTAGTGCATATTAGTTTTTTTATATCCATATTAACATTCATTTATAAAAAAAATATTAATTTTAATTACTATTGAGGTTAAATAGGTTCAAAATAAAAGTTTAATGGTTGAATAGAAAATAATAAAAGTTAAAAGGTTTAAAGGTTAATCATGTAAAGTTTAAAGGTAAAACTATGCATTTGGCCAATAAAATAACTATAGCTAGGCACATTATATTTCAGAGCAAATTATATTTTCCTCCTTGAAATTTGATTTAATTAATATTTACCTCCCTCTTATTTAAAAGTTGAATTTTTACCTCCCTCAATTTTTATTTCATTAACATTTAAAAACTTCTATTAGGATTAGGAGATTTTTTTAATTAAGTGTTATATAAAATGACTAAAATACTATTTCAAACACTAAAAAAAATATAATTAATTATAAAACACTAAAAATATGGTTCATTTTTTTTATGAATCATATCAATAGTAAGTGAAAAATATATGTATTTAATGTTATTAAATATAAATGACTAAAAATTATTAGTGTTTTATAGTTAATTATAGTCTTTTGGGAAATTTACATTTTTGGTGTCTCAACTTTTTAATTTTTTCTATTTTGGTGTCTGAACAATTTTTTTGTTCAATCTGGTATCTAAACTTGTCAAAATATATTCAAAGTAGTGCTTTTGACCGGTTTCACATGGCCGAAGTGCCCAATCAGCAATAGTGGGACCCACTTTGTCCCAATCACCATGCCACATCAATGGAAAAAGACCTGAATTACCAAAATAACCTCAATTTAAACTAACCTTAAAGAAATTGCACATTGTTTGTATCAAAAAAAAGTTTGTGAAGTGAGCTTCTACTACAATCGAAGAATACCGTGAGTGATTTCTCTCTAAACTTCCATCTTATACTGAAAAGTGAATGAAAATATGTTAGATTAGCAATATGCAAACAAATTTTGGATGTTAAGTTGATGTTGAAGATTTTCGTTTGTTTTCTTTTGAGCCCTAATCTATAAAGGTATGTATGCAAACAAATTCTTGTTTTGTCTTATATCTTTATTGTGAATGGTTGTCAGCTGAAATGTTAAGCTAGATAACTTTATTTTATTCTGATTCTTCTTTTGCTTTTGATTCTTCTTATATCTTTTGCTTTTGCAAACAAATTCATGTTTTGCTTTTTTATTCTGCTACTTTCATAGTGGACAAGCTGATGGAGGAGCACGTGCTTGCCATTTTTTTGTGTGTAATGGGAAAGGGGGTCAAATTACATAGGGGGTAATATGAAGCAGATAAACATAGATATAAGGAAGTTTTCCCTTAGTTTATTACTGAATAGTTTGGATAATATGTGTGGAAATTTAAAAATTCAGAGGGTTCACTTTAGGAAATTTGAAATTACAGTAGAACATGGGTTATTACTATTGTGTGAGGGGACCACTACCATTTTTATTGATTTATTAAAAAAGCATAAAAAATTAGAGCTTTTCGTGGAATATGACTTTAAGGGTTTTAAGCCACAGTGTGAAGAAGACCTGACAAGGGAGATTCATATAGAGGATTTAACTATAGAAAATGAAAGCAGGGCTGAAGGAGTTGTAGGTGGGGTAGACCACTTGGTTGGTGGTGCATTGAATAGATCCATTAATGGGAATGAAAATGAGATAGAAAGTGCAATAGATGGTAGACTTGTTACACAGCCTTCATTGCATGAAGAAATAAATGCTATTCTAGGTAGTTTTGAAACAACACCAGTTCAGGTTGAGGGGCAGCTATCTGATGAGTTGTTGAGTCAAATTTCTGAGGATTTACTTATAGGGAAAAAGGATGGGAATGCAGATGTAAATGGTAGGGAAAATGTAGTTTTATATGTAAATACAGATTCAAATATGGAGTTAAATGAAAATGCAGATGAGATACCACAAGTAGAGAATGAAGCAGATGAATTTGATTATGAGCAAAGTGATGAAGATGAAAATGAAGAGGACCTTTTAGTTGACTGTGAGCTACTTTCAAATCAAGATGATGAAGAACTTCAATGTGCAAGGAAAGCTCTAAGGAAGTCTATACATAAACGAAGAGCAGGTCAGGATTTTAATGGTGAATCTGTTGCTACTGATTCTAATATTGGAGCTGGTATTGATTCTGGTCATGGTACTGCTGTTCATAAATTTGCCAGAGATGGTCCAAATCAAGGTTCTACATTAGTGCCTTTTGATTTATATTATTTACAGTAACAAGCAGAAAATGAAGAGGTAAATGAAGCTAGGTTTAACTCAGATGATGATGAATGGAGCTATACAAGCACAGATGAAAGTGATGATGACCACGTTGTAAGAAGAAAGAGTAGGTTTCCAGCTTTTGATCCAAAGGCTAAGAAGATATCAATATGTTTGGGAATGACATTTATAAATGCTAGAGTTTTCAAAGAAATAATTATAAGATTTTTAGTCCAAGAAAGGCGTGTTTTGAAAGTGGTTAGAAATACTACTGGACAGACTAGAGTGAAGTGTTGGAAGAAAACTTATCCATTCCTATTGTATACAGCTTTTAATAAAGCTACAAAGCATTACCAGGTGAAGACATTGAGGCCAATACATACTTGTTTTGTTACTAACAAGAATAGAAGAGTTACAGCTAAGTGGTTAGCTGAAAACTACTCGCACAAATACAAGTGCATACATCCAATGAAGTTACAAAATTTACAAACTTTGTTGGAGGAAGATTTTAAGGTAACCCTGACTTTGACACAACTTAGAAGAGCCAAGTTAAAAACCATTGCAAGATTAAAGGGTGATTTGAAAGGTGAATATGAATTACTGTGGGATTATTTAGGAGAGATTGAAAGAGCTAATCCTGGTTCTACTACAACAATGAATGTGCAAAGGCCAATTCCAAATGAGTTGCCTGTATTTCAAAGACTGTACATCTCATTTGATTGTCTGAAATAAAGGTTTTTAAATGGTTGTAGAAGAATTATTGGTTTGGATGGCTGTTTCCTAAAAGGGATAATTAAGGGTGAGATTCTTGCAGCAATAGGCCGAGACGGGAACAACCAAATGTAACCAATTGTATGAGCTGTAGTGACAGCAGAAAATAAAGCGAATTGAAATTGGTTTATTGAACTTATAGCAAAGGATTTAAATATGGAAGATGGGTCTACATGGACTATAATCACTAACCAGCAGAAGGTGAGTGACAATTTTGACATATTTAAGGTTTAATTACGATGTTCATTAATATAATGAGTTGATAATATTATTTTGTATTATATACAGGGGTTGCTTGATGCTGTTGGTACTCAATTACCACAGGCGGAGAACAGATATTGTGCTAGACACTTGTACGCCAATTGGAGCAAGAAGTATAAGAACAAAGATCTGTAAAAATAATTTTAGATATGTGCCAAGTCAAATAATATGCCAGATTTTAAAGCAAATATGGAAGAAATGAAGAAACTAACAAGTGAAGGTTTTGAGGACATACTTCAGACTCACCCTAGGCACTGGTGCAGAGCATATTTTAACACACAGGTGAAGTGTGATATTGTTGATAACAATCTAATAGAGGCTTTTAATGGCAGCATTGTTAGTTATAGGGACAAGTCTATTTATTCAATGTTAGAAGATATTAGAAAGATGGTTATGGGTAGATTGAGGGATAATAGAGACCGTTGTGAAAAATGGCTATGTGATTTTGGGCCAAAAATTAGAAAAAAATTATATGATAACTGCTGTGAAAGCACCAATTGTACCATACTTTGGAACGATGATAATGGGTTTGAGATTGGCTACAAGAAAGACACGTATGTTGTTGATTTGAATAATATGACTTGTCCCTGTAGATCATGGGATTTAATAGGAATTCCCTGTCATCATGTAATATGTGCCATTCACCATTTAGATAAAAATCCTGAAGATTTTGTTCATAGCTGGTTTAGGAAAGATAAGTATAAAGCTGCCTATGGAAATATGATGCAATGTTTAAATAGTAGAAGATTTTAGGAGAAAAAGGTAGCAGATCCACCACAGACACCACCTGACAAAAGAATGCCTGGAAGACCTATCAAAGCTAGAAGAAAAGAAGAACATGAAGTTAGATATAGTGGATATAAAATGTCTAAACATGGAAGACAAATGACATGCCAAGTTTGTTATCAAAAAGGGCATAATAAGAAGACTTGTACATTCCTGAAGAAAAGACAAGCAAATAATATAGACTCGGTCCTAATAGTGCCTGATGATAATCAACCTGCTGACACGGAGCCTATGGTTGATCAACCTAAAGTGAGTCATGCATGCAACAATAACATTCAAGAAAGACCAAAGAAACTAACCGTAAGTTATTGCATTAATAACATATTTCATGAAGTGTTCCTTGTTTATATATTTCTAAATAAGGTCCGAATGCAGGTTATTGGGGGAAAATCAAATAGAGGTACTTGTGGAAATACATCAAATGAAAATGTGATCAAGGTAAATGGTTTTGCTTTGTAGTTAATGTGTATGCTGCTGTAATTTTTGCTAATATTATTGCTAAATTAGTGTGTGTGTCTGTTGCTGCAATAAGTTTATGTGCTATTGACTATATAGTTAATATGTGTCTATTGCTATAATTTATGCTCAATTTATATATATGTTGCTGCCTTTGGTATTGACTCTTTATTTAATGACTCTGTTGCTGCTATTTAGCTAAATCAGTTTATGTGTCTGTTGCTGCAATAAGTTTATATGGTTTTGCTTTATAATTTTTACCTACTTTCTATATATTTTCTTTTCTTATATGTATTTTCTGTTGTGGTGTGTACTTTGTGTGCATTTAAATATTATGTGCTTTTGCTCTATAATTTTTAGAATTTGCAACCTACATCAGCTTCAAATGTAAGTACAAATAGACAAGGAATGTATAATATTGCATATTCAAGGAAGCCAAGACCTCCATACGCACATGTATCTCAACCAAGTGGAACAAGACCTTGGAAGCCACTGGGGTTTGCTACATAGCCACCAAAAGGCTATGGGGTTTGCACATACCTCAGAACTTCAAATATGATTTTAAATGTAATATACATAATACAAACTTACTCATTTCCTAATTTATTTCTGATCTTAATGTCTACATATTATATATGTGCAGCCGCAAACTCCAGGTCAAAGAATTTTGATGCAAATTGGGAAACTAAGGTCTGGTAATGAACCTAAACCAGCCTTTATGATAACAAAGATCCAAGGATTTAATAAGAGAGAAAAACATTTTATCACAACTACTCAACTTGAGGTATATGGACATGTTTTTCTTTCATAATTCAAGGAAGATCCTCCAAACCTTATAAATAAAGTTATTTATTGAATGTATACAGGCTACTCGATAAGAAAAGGTCAATGCAATTGGTAATTTAAGCAAAAGAAAAGCCACAAGTTCCACAAGCAATTCTGAAATAAAGGAAAAGAAATCAAAGTAACTGATACAACAGTTTAGTCAGTTACACTTGCTTGTTGATGAATGGCTAAATTTTATGGGATCATAAATTGCAGGCCTAACTGATAGTAGTTTGCTATATTATTTCAATATTTTTGTAATAGTTTACAGTAGTTTGCTATGTACTTGGTTATTAAAGCATGCCTGATTTTTGTATAAGATTTGCCAAGATATTGTCAAACTTGGTGACTGATGAATAGCCTGATTTTTGTCTAAGATTGCCAAGATACTGTCTAAGATTGACTGCTTTATAATGAACCTGAACCAGCCTTCATAAAAATAAAAATTTTTTGTTCATATATTTTTTGGTTTGCCTTAATTATCATTTAACTATGCACAGGTCAAATTGTTGTTAGTAGCAGTGGTTATTAGTTAGTGAAATTATTTAACAAATTTCTTATAGTAAGCAGTGCAAATACCTGTCATTATGCACATGGTCTTGAACTTAGAAGGCTATTAATTGGAGTTAGAGCTAGCCTTCTTTATTATGTGGTCAGTCTGATTCACATTTTAGTTATCATGTTCTATTGCTGGAGCTTGGACGTATAATATCAAATTGCATTAAAATTCTGCAGTCGCCCATTTACATTGCAGAATTTTAATCTTGATGAAGTTGATATGTCTCATGTTAGTTCTACCTCTTACTTGTTTATGCATGTGTAATAAATAATATTACATTAGGGAGAATTGATCAAATCTTATTTTCTTCTCTTTGGGTGGGGAGATGAACATGTTGTAGTATATTCAGTCAAATTTTATGTTTCCACTGATAAGGCTAGTTTGCTTTATTTGCTTTCTTTTATTATTTTTTCTTTAGGGGTGGTGGTGGTATTGGCTGGTTTTTTTTTTGTGTTAGGGTAAAGGCATACTCTACCTTTGGAACATATTCCTCACCAAATTCAATTGTGCCTACTATAGGAAATGATGGCCAGCTATATGGAATATAGCAGTACCAATACCCTAATCCTTTCTACCAGGCTTCAAACTCAAGTGCATCACAAATAGAGGTTCCTACTTCCACTGCAGCTGATAAAGTAACTAGCTGCTGGAAACTCTAATGCAGTGAACACTAGAAGTGTAAATAGAAGTAATGGAGCAAAACCTTTCAGGCCAAGTAGTCATAATTCTTCTTCAAATTTAAATAGCACCTATAAAAGGGGAGGTTTACAAACAGGCTTTGCCACCTCTAGTTATCATGACCCGAGGTTTGGGTATGATGCATTTCAGTCACCAATGCCTTGGTCGATAGAAAGAGATGGAAGTTGCTCTCCATCACCTTAGAGAACAGAGTGTTGACATTTGTCTTGAGGCTGCTGAAATCATTGTAATATTTTCTCTATTTAACATGTATCACTCCGGCCGTTCAGAGATTTTACTTTCAAAAAACACTTGAACAGGATTATTCAGAGAGCTCTAATCAGATGGCAGAAGGTGGAATAAAAGATCATAGTAACCCTTATATTTATTTGTTACAAATATGTGCCAACCACTCAATTATTTATCAAACTCTGTCATGAACCAACCACCCAACTACACCAAACGGTGGCCTTTCAAACTTATGTACCTTGTAATTGCATACCCAAAATTTTGTAAATCACATTTTTTATTAGCATTTTCTCTACATATATTTGCATTTCACTCATATAATAATTTTACTAAACAACCATTCCACAGAGTTACAAAATCACAAAGACCAAAAATAAAAAATCAATAGAAAAACCAACAACTTTTTCATTGATCATTTAAATATTGATAACAAAATTTTCAGCACAATTACTAAATAAAACAGAAAGTTAATATACCTACCATACACTTAAATCACCTATTACAATCTCATTTCACTTGAAGATAATGATAATTACCAACAAAATCACCACCACCCACAATCGTTTCTCCTTTTCCTTGTTGTTTTGTAATTGTCTCTCCAGCCTTGACTTGCTATTTAATAAACTAGAAATTATTCTTCTTGCTTTCTCACATAGCTGATCTTCATCCCATTGGAATGACCAATTGCATGAAACATCCTCACAACTCCAAAATTTCCTTCCTGGATTCGATGTTGTCCATGAAGTTCTTATCATAAGTTGCTTTCCACAACGACATCCTGATTCCATGATGCTCTTGATTTCTTCTTCTTCTCAATGAAATCACGATCTTATTTTACAGAATAAAGGTTTCTTTATAAATCCCTAATTTCACAAGCTTTATTAGAAAGGGGATTCCTTAAGGGTAAAATTGGTAATTCAGGTCTTTTTCCATTGATGTGGCATGGTGATTGGGACAAAGTAGGTCCCACTATTGCTGATTGGGCACTCCGACCATGTGAAACTAGTCAGAAGCACTACTTTGAATATATTTTAACAAGTTTGGATACCAGATTGAACAAAAAAATTATTCAGACACCATAATAGAAAAAATTAAAAAGTTGAGACACTAAAAATGTAAATTTCCCTAGTCTTTTTACCGTTTGAAAGGGTATTTTAGTCTTTTTGGATAAATGGCCAAATAACTCCTTCAACTTGTATCTTTGGATTCAATAGACTGAATTGTAACTTTTTCAACAAATAGTTCTAAAACTTCTATTTTAGGGCCATATAAACTCAAAATTTAATGAAAGTAGATGCGTGTATGCAAGTCCTAAAAGAAGAAAGTGGATCATATATTTTTAATAAAGTTTTTTTATGAGGGAATAGATTTTTTTATCAAAAACAAACTCATAGCAATAATTCAAAGAAACAAAATCGCCTTGTACAAAGTTACATATACAATTTGTAACATTTGAAACCATAACCACAAAAGAACTAGTGTTATGAGACCAAGTTAAATGGTGCACCACTTTGTTACAAAGATGAGGAGTATAAGCAAAAGGAACAGTAACAAAATGAAACTTAAGCCGGTTAATTTTAGCAATTTAAGCAGACACTAGGGAGAAACAATATTGAGCTTCTTTGAGAATATTATTGAGAGCCAATGAATCACCTTCTAACACTGCATGAGTAATGTTATACTCCTCTCATGAGAAATCAAATGGAAATACAACAATTGAATAATTTTGTTAAAAAAATAAAAAAAAAAACCCATTAAACTAAGAAGCAACAAAAAGTATTACCTTCAAAGCAACTCGGGTTGATCAATAAGCCTGAATCTAATATAGATCAGGCAACTTTGGGCACCCAAGTCAACTTATTTCACCAACATATTTGATCCATAACTTGAGCATAAATTGCAGATATCTTGTATAACCTAATTCTATTCGAACTCAAAGTCGGAGGTGCACCTCTCTAAAAGAGAGAGAGATAGTGCTTGTGTATTTGAAACCTAAAAAAATAGGTCAAATTTTTAGGATTTGAAGAGAAGAATAAGAAGAAGAAGAAAAAGAATTGATGGCAATAATAAATAGAAGAAATGTGCTCGCAGCGGAAGCCATAGAGGTAGCTTCCAATACGAATTAAAGATTTTATGGAGATGAAGGAACAGAAGAGGTTTGTTAAAATTCAAACAAATCTGTAATTTGAAGTTTATTAAAAATTGTTTGTTGTTTATTATTGAAGAAGAAATAATAAATAAAGTTTTATTAGGGAGTGGATTTCATGCGCATAACTTAAGTGAGATTTGAAGTAATTTAGCCTTAAAATAGAAGTTTTATGGCTATTTGTTGAAAAAGTTGAAATCCGATCTATTTGACTTAAAGATACAAGTTAAAGGGGTTATTTGACCATTTTGTCCTAGTATTTTTATATATCACTTAACAGAAAAAATGACTTAACCCTAATAGAAATCCTTAATTGTTAATAGAACAAAAACTAAGTAAGGTAAAAATTTAATTTTGAAACAAGAGGGAGCTATATATAAATTAGTTCAAACTTTAGGAAGAAAAATATAATTTGCTCTATATTTTATTATTTATTTTGAGAGTGTTTTGTTTATTCAATAAAATAAATAACTAATTGTTTCTCATTAAATAATTGATAATTATTTAATGATTATAAGTGTTTGATGATAAGTATTTGTTAGAATTTTAAAATGATCAACTGATATATTTTCAAATTTTTTATGAGCTAATAGCTTATTTAAATTTAGTTTTTATTTGGATTTTATTATATTTATTAAAAATAACTAATAATATAATACTTATTTTTAATTATATTTTTCTAATTAACTTTATAGTTCATAATAAGTAAATATAATTTTAAACCAATTAGTAATTAAATAATTATGAGATTCATATTCATAATTTTAAAAAAATTATAATGATAAAACTTAAAATTTAAAGCTTATTTTAAATAGCCTTGAATAATATTTTTGATAATATATAAGTACAAAATAAAAACTACTGTTAATTATCATATAATGGTTTTTTAAGTAATTTATATAACTTGAAACAATATAAAACATATAAAAATACATTAAAAATAATATATATTTTGAATCATTATTTAATACAATACTAGTGAATAACTATTCTAAATTAATTTTTAATCAATCGATCATATTTGTGTTTAACATTTTTTTCATTTAAACCACTAGTATTCATAACCCATTAGATTTTGATTAATCCAGTTCGATCTGGATAAAATCATAAGGGTGGCAAAAAGTTTTCCAACAGCTATTTAACGTGACTACATTCATTATGGCTCGAATTCTAGCCGTTAGCTTAAGCAAGAACTAGGGGTGAGCATGATCTGGTTCGGTTCAAAAAATATAATTCTCTCAAATTGCTCCAAAATATCAGAGATTTGAAAATTAAGACTCTAAAATTGCTCCAAATTTTTTGTTTGATTCAGTTTGGAAATTAAAAATTTCAATTCAATTCCGTTCAAAAATTAATTTTTCTTTGAATTAAAAATAAATAAATAAAAATATAATTTAAATCAAACTATTAAACTAGAAATTATTTCACAATTTTATTATAAAATTAAATTATTTAGATAGTTTTATTTATCATTATTTTTTTTCACTATAAAAATTTTATTAAAATATTTATAATACACTCTAATAGACCATATATTTATTATATTTTTTTATTTTTTTTGTTATTATTATCATAAAAACTATTATAAATAGACCTATTTTTTTTATTTTTATTTGCTCTCTACACACAGTGAGCTTTAAAAATATTCAGTACAAAATTTGACAAGTATTCTATCTTATTAGTCTTTCTTAAAATTTTATGTATAAATCCATTAAATTTTCTATTTGTAAAAAAAAAATTTTAAAAAATTTCTTACTTTAACAATAATACTGCTTAATCTTTTATTTCACCGAAAGTTTTTTTTTTCTTCTATTTCACATATTTTTTATTTCATCTAAAACACCTTTTTTGAATCTATTCGACGGAAAAACAACAGAGGAATTACTTTTCTATCTTTTTCTTGAAAATCTTTATATCCTTTTACTCAGTAAAATTATACTTTTTTTTTTTTTTACAAGGTAGCAGTATTTTTTTTGCTTATTTTATATATTACTCTTAAAGTTTATTTTACAATTTTAGCAATGACAGAAATTTTTTTGTGGGTGTATATATATATACTATTTCTATATATTTAGAAATAATTTAAAATTTTATCAATAAAAATATATTAATAATCAATTCTACACAACTAGTAAAATTTTAAATTTTTAGTTTTTTTGAGAAAAGAAAAATTATAGATGTTACAAATCACATATTTCATAATAATAAACATGAAGTTAAAATTCATAAAGTACTAAAATACCATAGAAAATTACAAACCCTTAATAATAAAATGATAAAACCACGTGATATTCATATACAATTTTCTCTTTAAATTTATATACAAATTTTGGTAAAAAAAAAACTATTTTTAAGAGTTGATTAATCGAAAATTATTTTGATTAATGAATAAGACTAATTTTAATTAATGAATAAGACTAATGGAAAATTTTTGTAAATTTTATATAATTAATTTGACTGAAAAAAGTTTATAAAATTTAATTGTAAAAATAATATAATTTTAAGACTATAGTTGTTTTTTATTTTAAATTACAAAATATTCCTATACCATTAAATATAAAATATAATATTTATTTATATTTTATAATTATATTGGTCTAAAAAATATAAACAGATAAAAATTTAAAAATAAAACTCTTTTCTATTGAATGTGCTCGTACAAAAATTTAGTGAAAGCTTATATCACTAGTAAATCACTTTTTTAACCCAATAAATTTCGTGTCATGTTGGTGACAAACTGACAATGTATTTTCATGCATGTTTTATTATCAAGGCACAATGCATAAATTTATAGTGAAAAGTTTTTTTGCTCTTTTTACTTATAATTTGACTTTATAGGCATTTTAATTTGTAAAATTTGTATCATTTAAGCATTTCCATTGTTGCTCCATGCTTTTTAGGTAAAATTTTTTTTACGATCATCATAAATTTTATAAATTATTATTTTGATCCTTTCGCTTTTTTTTTTTTAACATTCTTCTATTATTTTAATTCGTAATTTTTTTTATTAATATTATTAATTTATTTACACTTATATATTCTAATTATGTAGAAATTAGAATGACAAATATATTTTTAACTTTTTCATATTCAGATATTTTAAATTAAAATTAAAAATATTTTATTTACATGCATTGACTTGAATAATGTATATTTAAAAGTAAAATAAAACTTATATCTTTATAAATAATGTATATTGATTATTTAGTTAATTTTTAAAATCTTATAATTTAAAAATATGAAGTTTATAATATTTATAAATATAATGTAGTCTTCAAATATTATTATTTTTATTTTATTATTTATAGTTATAATTTAAAAAGTATTAAAAAGTTAAAATTATTAGATTATAAATTTTTTGGAGTTATTAATTATTACTGAGAATAAAATATTTATGATAAAAAAATTATAAAAAAAACAAGTCTTATTATTTTTTTAGATTATTAACTTAATTAAGAGAAAGTGCAAATTTAAAAGTATGTTTATTTATAATAATTAATTTGAGTTTTAAATTGTCAATATTACTTTTTAATATTCACTTATTTTAATTTAAATTTAAAAATATTATATTTATATGTATTCTTTCGAATAATGTCGATTTAAAATTAAATAAAAAATTTATATTTTCATGCTCAATCTTTGTTGATTAGTTAATTATCAATTTTAAATTTTTATTCATAATACTTTATAAATTTATTACTTTTGTAATATGAATTTTCTTAAGATTTTATAAGGATTAATTTTTTAAAATTTTTGTTTAAGTTATTTTAATTCTTATTTTAAAATACCTTATCTATTTATAAAATTATCTTAGTAAATTATAAAGTTAATTGAGCTACCAAATCTATATTTTATAAAATTTTCTATGTACAATAATTACATTGGGCTTTTTCTACGGTACAAATGTTTACATCGGTACAAATAAAATTATAACCGTTAGATTAGTTTTTATTTAATTACAACCATTGATTATTTTGGTGTATCAATACCTGTAAAATATATCAATGGTTCCAATTAAATGATAATTAATCTAATGGCTAATAGTTTCATTTGTACCGGTGGAAACATTTGCACAGTACCGGTACAAATGACTCCATTGCATTGACCCTTTTAAAACTTTAAATATAAATTCAGGTATTAAAATAAAATTTGTCAATAAAAGCAAACTAAGTCAAAAAATTTGGGAATTTTATAAGTTAAAATTCTATGAGGTTAGACTTTAAGTATAGGGATCTAATGAGGTTTTGATTACAAGTACATGGGACTAGGTATGTATTGGGCCATTTATTTATTCTCAATTTCACACACTTTTATAAATGGTATATACTTATTAATTATAATTAAATAATTAAAGTAAATGTTAATCATCCAATATATATATATATATATATATATATATATAAAGAAAGAAAGAAAGAAAAAGCACTTAATTGTTTATTTTGAAGTCACATTTCTTTCAAGATTAGTTGAAAATGTAGTTTTTGTAAGCTCCCTACCACATAATTGCAAATTAAAATGCAGCTTCTTGTAATGATATTTTTCCACCGCATTCTTTTGAGAACTTTTGCCGTTGGTGTGATCTTATGTGGGTCATTTCATAAATCGTTATCATCAATGCTACGAAACCCCATGATTATATTTCATTTAATATATCTACAATTATTTTAAATTTAGAATTTTTTTTAGCTGTTTATCTGCTTAACTGATAAATTATTTTTTAAAATATTTTAATTTATTATAAATCAAATTTGTAAACACTTTTTAATATTATTCTAAAAGTTTAAATAGTATACTCATAAGTTAAAATCAAACTATATATATATCTAAATTAGCTGAAAAATCTTTTTAAATAATATTTTTAACAAATTGCATTATTTAGATAGTTAATTTATAAATTAGAAAGATAAACTAGTAAAATATCCCAAAATTTAGATATTTATATAATTATATTTGGTGAGGAAACCCTTTATTAAATCACCGACATGAGTATAATAACTTTGAATAATAAGCATGCTTATTGTCCTATTTGATTTTTTTTGTTTATATATATATAACCTGTAAACTTGTTGCTCTTTATCAATTTATCTCTTAATTTATAAATTGATCATTTAACACTTCAACTTACTAAAATTATTATTTATAAATATTTTTAGCTAATTTAAATGTTTATATAATTTCATTTTAATTTATAAAAATATAATTTAATTAATATCTCAAATAGTGATAAAAAAGTATTAATAAATTTTATATTTAACAAATTAAAATGTTAAAATAATTAACAGCATGGTCCAAATACTCAATGCCTTCTGATGTTATACAAGTCTACAAAATTCGTCATCAATGGCATCCAAATACTCCAAACAGCATGGTCCAGCTGCCCAAAGACAAAAATGTAGCAGAAGCATTTCTACACCTTTATTTATCAATCCCATCTATATACATATTATTACCAACAACATTTATTATATGCCACTTTTAAAGTAGACTTTTTGAGGCATTGGTTTTGCATGAGGATTTTTTATACAAAAGATTAATATAGGCAATGCACTTCAATCCTTAACACGTGCAAACATCTAATTTGAACAGAAAAAAATAGTTTTATTTTTTAAAAATGTTTTATAGCATCTTAAAAAAAAAAAAACTCATTTTGTTTATTATCAAATGGGTAGGACTAGTGAAAACCTACCAACCCTAATTGTAATCAACTGCATTTTGTGGTTGGTGAGATGTTGTCATTTGAGTCTCTTTTCAGCCCACCTTCCTATATTTTTCTCGTCATCGCTATCGTCATCCTCTCACCATTTCTTATTTTTTTAAAACTATACATTTAGTACCCACTAGAAATTAGATTAACTGGTGATCCATTTTTCTATTTATTTATGATAATTGGCTATGCAAAAATATTAGTTCATTCATAAAAGAACATACCGATAAGAATCAATACTCTTCGAGATCAGTTGGTAGAAAATTATTTTCGTTTTATTAAGTAATATTTCGATTTTAAATTTTAATATATATAATTGTGTTAAAATTAATTGTTGGAAAATATTTGTTACTTTTACAGTTTTTTTCGAATTGAATTGAATTAGTTAAAGTCTAATAAACTTTTAATATTGATTATTTAAAGTAAAAATTATGTTAATAAAAATAGGATTTGATAAAAAAAAAAAAAGTTGAGGAAAAAATTTTAAGAAAGACAAGTTTTTGAATTAGTCTTTTATTTATTTTTTTCACCACTGGCGTTTAAAATATGAAGCAGTTGAATTGGTGAATTTATTAGATTGAATCAAAAAAAATTTTGAATTGAATTGGATTAGTTAGAATTTAATAAACTATTTAAAGTAAAAAAATAGGATTTGATAAAAAAAAAAAAAAGTTGAGGAAAAAATTTTAAGAAAGACAAGTTTTTGAATTAGTCTTTTATTTATTTTTTTCACCATTGGCGTTTAAAATATGAAGTAGTTGAATTGGTGAATTTATTAGATTGAACCATTCTTATGGTTCAATCTTTAGTCACTTTCATTATTGGTAGCAAATCATTAAGTTGCAAATGAAGTAATCAAAAATTAAAAAAAAAAAAAAAAAAGTTAAGAATCTGTGTCTTTTATGATTTTGCCAAGAATTAATTATCACATATGCACTTTCATGTCTATTTTAGGCTAGCTGTCAAGTCACCATTTTTATCATGTTCTTGAAGCAAACATGAGCCCTTTTGCACAGCTTTGTTACTTCGTATTCTCCCATATCTTGTTATGAGAAACATTATTGTTGCTATTATTTTACATTTGAAATGCCATGTTTCATTAGTGGGAGATATTACTATCCAAGTGGTTAGTCCAGTATTTTAAAAAATTATTTTCATATGTAATATAAAAATGGCACTATAAAACATAATTTCAAGTAATACCTGAATATGCGAGTGGTGAAAATTTTAAATTTGAATTTTATATATAAAAAAATATATATTAAAAGAGATTTATTTTTTTTTTACGAGGTGCACTCGATTCGAAGATCTTATATATATATATATATAACAACATAAATTAACTATATCATAAAAATACTTTTATCATTTTTTTAAAAAAAAATTTAGAGACATTACAACTTTATTTTAGAAAAATAAACTCATGACATACCCTAGTAATAATTAATTTTAGCGAGGACTGATTAAAAGTGATGAAATCAGTAAATATATTATGCCAATAGTTTTTTTTTTTCCTTTTACTTCCCGAAAATTTTTTTTATCTCCTTTTACTTTTACTTTTGAGTATTTTATTCAATTGAAATGATCATTAAGTGTTTCAACGCGATTTGATCTTAATGATTGTCATTGAAATTATTGACTAAATCATCTCAGAAAACAATATTATTGGCAACCCAACTCTGGCAATATTTTTTTAAAGAGGGGACTTCAAATAAATCCACCCAAGATCATTTGGCACAATAATGTATTTTATTTATGTCCAAAATGAAAAGCCATTAATAAAACAAAATATGTATTAGGAGTTGTTGAGGTTTGGACCAGTCTTGCTCATCACCAGCCATGCTTTTTCATTTCCTTGAGGAGTAGGTGAAGCCAATGAAATAATTAATTAGATTTCTAGTGAATGAAAGATGCAACAAAAATGTCAAACTTTTGGATAATATTGTGGAATTGTTCATGGTTGGTAGAAGAGACTTTTTTTTTTTAATTATTATTATTATTAACATTATAGAGACAATAAAAAATGAACAGGAACTGCTAGAGGAACTCTATATAATTTTGAATGGTAATTTGTTTGCCTCTTTGACAAGTGCATCGGATAAATACAAATAAAAAAATATTATGTGGTTTAGATGTTTTATTATTAGAAGTTTATGATTTTTCTTCTATAATTCAGTATTTATAATTTTATATTTATACCATTTAAGTAACATATATTATAATTCTTTTTTTTTTTTCAGTATTCAAAAAATTTTTATTTTAATTTTAATCAAGGTTTCATAATTCTGAGTTGAATTTAGCAACAATGTTATTGTTTGTAATGTTCAAAATTTTCTATCAAGTGAGAATAAAAAAAAAAAAAATTTGTTTACATTTTCTATTTTTTCTATTATTTTTACCACCTAAAATTATTATGGACCGACGTATTTTTTCCCTGCTATATCAAATTGCCTCAAATTTTTAATTTTTGGATATTGAGAGAAAACTAAATTACAAATTGTAATAAATTTTATCATTTAAGTGGTATAATATAAAATTATGAGTATTAAATGTAAAAAAAAAAAAAAAATTACGGACCTCTCATAATAAAATGCTTAATTATAGGATATTCACTTGTACTTTTTTATTTTTTATGTGTGTTGGTAACCATAATTTCTCAAAATTTCCAATTTTTTGTTTGTGTTATTCAAAATCTATATATTTAACAATTTCTTAGGATGAAGGTGGCTCCACTAATTGTGTGTTTGGCATTGCCGCATGAACTGCTTTTTAGTTTTTTTTTTTTTTCAATTTTTTATAGTTACGTTTTGAAATCCAACTTAAAAAAGACTACGATAAATTATATTTTAATAACAAAGATGAAACTAAGTAGAAATAATAAAAATAAAAATTTAAAACTTAGGTTCCCATAATAATGCCAAATAAATCCTTAAATTATAAATTACTTGACAAGGGTTAATCACTATTGTTGCTAATAATATATTAATATCTTTTTCTGTTGGTTTTTTTTTTTTTTTTTGTTTTTTTGTTTTTTTTTTTGTTTTTGTGCATTTCATGCCTCTAGGGTATGGACTAATTCGGAGTTAAGTTGGGTGGATCCACATAGAGGGTAAAACTTTCTTTAACATTTATATATACTAGTTTTTCTGTCACGTGCGTTGCACGTGTTTAAAATATTTATTAAATACTAATTTTATTTTAATTTTTATATTAAAAATATATAAATTATTATAATATAAATATAATAAATTATTCATTGTGAATAATATATATTATTTATAATGATTCATATAAAATATATGTTATATTTTAAGAGTTAATAAAATAAT
>CATIWO010189884.1:0-12186 GCA_949673435.1 Macaranga tanarius
ATTGGGCTTATATGTAAATAATTATGTATTGTGGACTGTCATATAGGTTAAGCCCATATAAAAGTGATCAATTGGGTTTGGATAAATTTGGGCTTTGATGTATCTAAAGGGTGTGGGCCTTTAATGTGTAGAGACTAATGGGTGATTCTATTTTAATAATAGGCTAAAATAAAAATACCAAAAGATAACAGGATTATTATCAATATATAGGTGGTCATGGTCCCTAGGTCATACGTAATGATTATTATCATACTTCTTTCTATATCCCATCAATAGAGAGAATACAGAGATAAAACTTAAAGGTGTTCTCTGAGAAAACGTACTGACCTAGAAGGCCAGTCGCACAAGGATTAAGGATTGCACTATGGATTCAGGTACGCTTCCACTATCAAGAATTAATTTCTTAATTGATTTGACATGAGATTAGGTTCTAGGGTTTTAATTAATTTGAGAATTTTTCCAACAAGTGGTATCAGAGCCAATCATGTTGAATCATTAGGAAATTTTTAATTTTCTATTTGGTGAATTTGATATTTGGGTATATATAATTTCATGATTTTGTGAAATTATATATCAATTTTGGTATATATATTATGTATAATTGATTGTGGTTACTATACAAATTTTCATCGGATTCACTGTGTGTATACATGCATGTAATGCAAAAGGTTTCTTATTGGCTAGTGATAAGTATATGCAATGGGTACAGATTGTTTATGAGCTTGTCAATTTTCATGTAATTTTCGTACACTACCCGTTTATTTATTTTTCTTTTAGTTTTGGCATGCGTGCATATATATACATAGTAACACATTCGGTTTTTTGTTCCTTTGGCAAGCATATATGTATATATATTTGTTGTTTGGTAATGGGATTTGCATTGAGCAATTTTTGTTTGATTTTTGGTGAAGTGCATTTATATATGCTTTTGGTTTATTAAAAAAAAATTACAGCACTGCAATTAAAGAATTTTTTTTAGGTGCAATTTTTGCAATTAAGGTATTTTGGATACAATTTTAAATTCAAGTAAAGGTGTGGTTTTATATATATTTTAAGATAAATTAGTTGAAGCAATATCTCGCCAAAATGAGCTCTCTTGTGGATATTAGTTTATTTTAAAATATAAACGGTAATGTGAATGTAACTTATGTGAATATTGATCGGCCCAAAGGAAGGTCTGTATTTATAATATTTGGGTTTAAATATAAAAAAAAATTGATGAAGGACTTAAATGGAAGCAATATAAAGAAAGCAGTAAGATTATGGATAGATAGGAACTTAAGGGACTAGAATGGGTATTTAGGTTATGAAGTGGCAAGTTGTACAGATGTCTTTTTGCATGGGTTTATTAAAAAAAAAAAAAACATTGCTCTAAGCAACGCAAGAGAAAAGGAGCCATCTATGTTACTACACAAAAAAGAAAAAAAAAAGAAGTAGAGGTTAGACGAGGAACAATCAGAGAAGATTAGAATTTTGGGTAAAGAATTTTCATAAGCAAACGGTGAGTGACCTCCTCTTTTTCTTTTTATGTTTGTTGTTAATTCATTTTTCCCTTTGCATATTTTTCTTTAAATGAAAAGTTAAAGGGGTTGCTTAATTTTAATCTACTTCTGGAATTTAAGTTTTGTTAATTGCTTTTGATACATATTGATGACATGAGGTGTTTTGGGATGCTAGGTCAAAATAAATGTTGTTGTATTTGATTGATATTGTATAAGTTTTGGTTTTCTCTAAAAAAAATAAATAAAAATAAAATAACCAATTAATTAAATAAAATACTAATAAGTTAATACAATAATTAATATAAAGAAGATGATAGTAGTGTATTAAATTTCTGAGCAATTAAATTTTTATATATTGAAGTCGAATTATTTAACAAGAATTTTACATTTGGACGAGGATAAAAAAAAGACTTTGGTAGAAATTGAACTGAATTATGTAGATAATAAATTATTAATCTTCTACAAATGTAAAACTGATAAAATTATCGCTTGAAATTTTGAATATCCGCCAGTGAAAATGATAAAATAAAAAAAAATTAAATAAGTACATAAATATATATATATATATATATATATGAAAACAATAGAATCTTCTGTAAATGCATAATAAATAGAGAATTCACATATGTGGTCGTGTTGAGTAAAAGGGTTTGGTTGAGAGGATATTTGGCCAATGATTGAAAAAAAACTGTCTTTGGAATAGCGCATAGACTCAGAGATACCTTTGGAGCGAGTTTATGTGGTCTAAAGTATGCATACGATATTTATCAGTAATTGATTGATGATGTTACTCAGTAAAGAGTAATGGTGTAACTTATGATTACTGTGCAGCGAGTGTTGAGATTGTGTCTGGTGAGGTGGAAAGATGTGTTATGGGTGTTATCTTGTGTTTAATTTATACACCCAACTCTTGAAATAAATGAATAATAAATATCATTGTTACATCTGAAGCAAATAATATATATATAGAAGCTAAAAATTTTCGGAACCGCTAATACATAACAGTGTTGTGCTCCTAACTATTCTTAACAGTTTATGTCACATGAAAAGTAAAGTAATATACTTGTAAATAAGAAACATTTAGAAGGGGTTGAACTTATGATATTTATCATTATTGTCAATGAGAATTTTCCACAGTTACAAGATTATCTCTAATTTTTATTATGTATCGATTTGATTTTATCATACAGAATTTAATTGGATAGTTTATTTGTTTTCGGTACTTTATTTTACAGATATATTTATATTTACATTTTGATTAGTTTTTATGATTATAGTCACTCACTGGTAATTTCTTTTGGAATTACTCACACTCCTCTTTTCTTTTCAAATTGTTTAAATTTTCAGCATAGTTTGTATTATTACTAGTAGAGTAAGATGGCAGTTGAGTGAACAATCATGACTTTTGAGGCCACCGCCATAGATACTATTGTTAGATATATCATTTGTCATAACCAGAATGCAGAGCTTTTCTTAAAGAGTGACAATCGAGCCAATGGGAGCCTCCGTGCGTATTTCGGTAATTAGGGAGAACTATATAGGATATATGTGTACAGTAGTCCGAGTGTACCATGTGACTGACCCAGATATCCAGGTCTCTATGACTTGGATGTGAGAGAGAGCTTATCAGGATGCTTCTTTTTGACTTTTTAGGTTATACTGGATATCACCTATTAGGTCTGGTTTTGGACTTTTTAGCATAGACTGCTGATATATAACCATTGGAGTGCTCCATATCAAATGTACAGACAGATCATAGTGCACATCTTCTCCTCTTTGAAGATGAGGATTGTTGGGAGGAATATTTATGGAGCTTAGTTGATTACTTTTCTTGATGTATCATTATTAAATATCCCGTATTCTGATGATTGTACATATTATGTTTGTTAAAATTATGTATATATTTGCTAGCACTATTGTACTATGGTTGATGTATATATATATATATATATATATATATATATATATATGAGTTTCCTTATACTGTAAAAATTGATTGCATACATATATATCTTATGTTATGAAAAAAAATATCCACTATCCTTACAGTTGTCAACAGTACGTTTGAGGTTTTAATTAGTAACTAATATGTTAAGTGTTGATTGTTTGTAGTTATATTGGTGAAGATCTTACATTTTGGTATCAGAGCCTAGATTTAATAGGTTCTGTAGACTCTGAGCAAAAATATTTTTGGTGGATATTAGTTATTGTAATATGAATGAGGTATGATTGATGATGTTATAAAAGAAATCAGTTCCTAAATTTCAAAATAAGATTGTAATACTTAGAGGCAGTCATTTTGAAGGCCGACGTCGTGGTAGAGGTAGAAGTCATCAGTGAAAAATCCAGCAAGGTAGAGCAGATATAGTTGACTGGGATAGCTGTTCGACTAGGACTCGAGCATCACAGCGAGAGACATCTCCATCGTCAGTGTTAGTTGGCAATGAGAGTGATGCATTGCGTGATGCACGAACAAATAGTTAATAAGATAGTTTGACAACGGTCATACTTGTAATATTATTTGAAAATGTACCTAAGAGAGCATGAAATAATTACTGACCACCGCCACCGGTAGTACCGATGGAAGGGCCAAATATGCACATACCACCAGTGGTGCATATAGATGCTACTGAACTAGCAGCACAATGGCAACAGTGATGGCTAAAAAAGAGAGGTATAAAAAGCTTGGAGACGATATCGAGCATGCCAAGAAGTATGGGAAGTATAATTTTCACGGAACTTTAGATCCTGGTCAAGCAGACAAGTGGGTCAAAATAGTGGAAAAAAAGCTTTTATAACGTTACAATTAACTCTTGAAGAGAAGGTTAATAACGTGTATGGTTTAATGTTTGATAAAGCTGATAAAGCACCTAATGTGATAACGAGTATGGCCTATAAATCTGATAAATTAGGTCATATTTTAATTGATTTAGGTGTTACATTTTCATTCATATCCACTACATTTGTTATACGTAATAATCTTAGATTGTGTGATAGAATAGAACCCGTAGTTGTGAGTATATCGATGGGAACGAGTGTCATTTGTGAGTCTATCATTAAGAATGTGCTAGTAAATATAGAGGAAGGAATCATGAAATGGGATTTCATACCATTACCGATTAATAATTTTGATGCAATACTAGGTATGGATGGACTGAGCCATTATTAAGCCAATGTAGATTGTTGTAAGAGGCAAGTAAAGTTTATGTTAGAAAATGGGAGAGTGCTAAGGTTTAAAGAAGAGGGTATGAGAAATCCACCTAAGATTGTTTCTGCTTTTACAACAGTAAAACACTTGAGAAAGGGTTATGAAGCTTATTTAGCCTTTGTGATAGATAAAGGAAAGGAAGGAGTGTCAATAGAAGAATTGTTAGTTATGAAGGATTTCAAAGATGTGTTCCTTGAGGAATTACCAGACTTGCCACCCGAGAGAGAAATTGAATTTGAGATAGAATTATTGCCAGGAACCATGCCAATATCACAGACACCATACCGAATGGCTCTAGTAGAATTAAAAGAACTTAAGGTGCAGTTACATGAATTATTAGATAAATGTTTCATTATAGCAAGTTTTTCTCTTTGGGGTGCACCAGTGTTATTTGTGAAAAAGAAAGATGGGTCGTTACGACTATGTATTGATTATAGACAGTTAAATAAGATGACAATTAGGAATAAGTATCCCTTGCCAAGGATAGAGGATCTGTTTGATCAATTACAAAGAGCAATAGTGTTTTTGAAGATAGATTTAAGGTCTGGATATCATCTGTTAAGAATTAAATGGGCAGACATACCCAAAACTACTTTAGAACAAGGTATGTATATTATGAGGTTTTAATAATGCCGTTTGGACTAACCAATGCTCTAGTAGCGTTCATGGATCTGATGAACCGAGTTTTTAAAGAGTATTTAGATTAGTTTATAATTGTGTTTATCAATAATATTTTAATATATTCTCAGACTAAGGAGGAATATGAAAAGCATTTGAGGAGTGTATTGGGTATTCTGAGAGATCGACAATTGTATACTAAGTTTAGTAAATATGAATTGTATTTGGATAAGGTCATTCCTTGGACATATGATATTAGCAGAAGGGGTATATAGAGACCCAAGTAAGATTGCTACAATAATCAATTGGGAACCGCCTAAAAATGTGACAGAAATTAAAAGTTTCTTAGGATTGGTGGGATATTATCAAAGATTTGTGCAGGATTTGCCAATAATAGTGTCACCTTTAACAAAATTATTAAGGAACGATATAAAATTTATGTGGATCCTTGAATGACAGTAGAGTTTTGAAGTATTGAAAGAGAAACTAATTACGGCACCAGTGTTAACTTTGCCTGTTGAGGGAGGCAAATATATGGTGTATAGTGATGCATCAGGAAAGGGACTAGGCTATATTTTGATGCTGGATGGTAAGGTAATTGCCTATGCATCATGACAATTGAGGCCCCATGAGTAAAACTATCCTACACATGATTAAAAATTAGCAACAGTAGTCTTTGCATTAAAAATATGGAGACATTACGATTATGGAGAGACGTATCAAATCTTTATAGATCATAAAATTCTGAAATATATACTGAGTCAAAAGGATTTAAACTTGAGGCAAAGACAATGGGTGGAGTTATTGAAAGATTATGATTGTACAATCAAGTATCACCCAGGAAGAGCCAAGGTGGTAGTAGATGCACTTAGTCGAAAGTCAATAGGAAATTTAAGTTATATTCGTACTGTGAAGCTACCCTTATTGGTGGAATTAAGAAGATTAGGTGTTGACCTAAATGTAATTGATTTAGGTATTTTAGCTACTTTGAAAGTAAAACCACTACTGATTGAGAGAATAGAACAGACTCAAAAGGTTGATAATGAAGCAAAGAAATTTCATAAAGAGATTAAGGCTGGGAAAAGAAAAAGCATATAATGTGTGATGATAATGGAGTATTAAAGGTGGGAAAAAGGATTTATGTGCCAAATGTAAAATTATTAAGAAGAGAAATACTGGAGGAAGCACATTGTTCAAGCTATGCTGTGCACCCAGGCAACACAAAAATGTATAGAAGTCTAATAGAATATTATAGATGGAAGGGTATGAAAACGAACATAGTAGAATACGTATCCTAATGCTTAACTTGCCAGCAAATTAAAGCTGAGCATAAGCATCCAGCTAGTTTGTTGCAGTCTTTACTAATACTAGAATGGAAATGGGAACACATTATAATGGATTTTATAGTTGGTTTACCCAGAACTCAATTGGAAAATGATGTTGTATGGGTAATTGTAGATCGGTTAACTAAATCAGCTCATTTCATACCAATTAAAACCCATTACAACCTAGATAAGTTATCAAAACTGTATGTGAAGGAAGTAATATGGTTACATGGGAATCTGGTATCAATAGTCTCCGATTGAAATCTAAGGTTTACCTCATGATTCTGGCCTAAGCTGCAGGAAGCACTGGGCACTAAATTAAAATTTAGTACTGCCTTTCATCCTCAACCAGATGGACAATCTGAAAGGACTATCCAAACGTTAAAGGATATGTTGAGAGCTAGTGCTATGGATTTTGGTAGAAGCTGGGATAAGCAAATACCTTTAATTGAATTTGCTTATAATAGCAGCTATCAAAGTAGCTTAGATATGGCTCCATTTGAGGCATTGTATGGTCGGAAGTGTCGAACTCTAATATATTAGGAAGAAGTTGGAGAGAGAAAATTATTAGGGCTGGAATTAATCCAATTGACTACTGAGAATATTTGTGTGATTAGAGCTAACTTTAAAGCCACACAGGATAGGCAACATAGCTATGTCAATCTTAAGCGAGCCGATAATGAGTGTAATATGGGCGATAAGGTTTTTTTAAAAATCTCACCCTAGAAAGGTATGATTAGGTTTGGCAAGTGCGGAAGTTGAGCCCAAGGTTTGTAAGACCGTACGAGATTATAGAAAGAAGCGGCCTTGTAGCATATCTTTTGGCTCTGCCATAAAAATTGGCAGGTGCGCATGATATGTTTCACGTGTTAATACTAAGACGATACCAAAGTGATCCCTCATATATTTTACAAGAACAACTAATAGAGTTGAAAGAAAATTTAAGTTATAAAGAAGAACCGATAGCTATTTTGGCTAAAGATTAAAAAGCTTTGAGGAATAAAATTATTCCATTGGTTAAGGTTTTATGCAAAAACCACTCCTGTGAAGAGGCTACGTGAGAGAGAGAGAGAGAGGAAGATATAAGGCAGCAGTACCCGAAGTTGATGTTACAACAATAATAGAAAGATGGTACTGAACAAATTTTGAGGATGAAATTTTCTTAGAGGAGAAGAATTATGACATTCGGGTTTAAATATTAAAAAATAATGAAGGACTTAAATGGAAGCAATATAAAGAAAGCAGTAAGAGTATGGATAGTTAGGAACTTAAGGGACTAGAATGGGGATTTGGGTTATGAAGTGGCAAGTTGTACAGATGTCTTTTTGCATGGGTTTGTAAAAAAAAACGTTGCTTTAAGCAACGCAAGAGAAAAGGAGCCATCTATGTTACTACACAAAAAAGAAAAAAAAAAAAAAGAAGTAGAGGTTAGACGAGGAACAACTAGAGAAGATTAGAATTTTGGGTGAAGAATTTTTATAAGCAAACGGTGAGTGACCTCCTCTTTTTCTTTTTATGTTTATTGTTAATTTATTTTTCCCTTTGCATATTTTTCTTTAAATGAAAAGTTAAAGGGGCTGCTTAATTTTAATCTACTTCTGGAATTTGAATTTTGTTAATTGCTTTTGATACATATTGATGACATGAGGTGTTTTGGGATACTGGGTCGAAATAAATGTTGTTGTATTTGATTGATATTGTATAAGTTTTGGTTTTCTCTAAAAAAATAAAAATAAATTAACCAATTAATTAAATAAAATACTAATAAGTAAATACAATAATTAATATAAAGAAGATGATAGTAGTGTATTAAATTTCTGAGCAATTAAATTTTTATAAATTGAAGTTGAATTATTTAACGAGAATTTTACATTTAGATGAGGATAAAAAAAAAAGTCTTTGGTAGAAATTGAACTGAATTATTTAGATAATAAATTGTTAATCCTCTACAAATGTAAAACTGATAAAATTATCGCTTGAAATTTTGAATATCCACCAGTGAAAATGATAAAATAAAAAAAATAAAAAAAATAAAAATAAGTACATAAATATATATACGAAAACAATAGAATCTTCTATAAATACATAATAAACAGAGAATTCACATATGTGGTCGTGTTGAGTAAAGGGGTTTGGTCGAGAGGATATTTGGCCAATGATTGAAAAAAAAACTGTCTTTGAGACAGCGAATAGACTCAGAGATACCTTTGGGGCGAGTTTATGTGGTCTAAAGTATGCATACGATATTTATCAGTAATTGATTGATGATGTTACTCAGTAAAGAGTAACGGTGTAACTTATGATTACTGTGTAGCGAGTGTTAAGATTGTGTCTAGTTAGGTGGAAAGATGTGTTATGGGTGGTGTCTTATGTTTAATTTATACACCCAACTCTTGAAATAAATGAATAATAAATATCATTGCTACATCTGAAGCAAATAATATATATATAAAAGCTACAAATTTTCAGAACCACTAATACATAACAGTGTTGTGCTCCTAATTATTCTTAACAGTTTAAGTCACATGAAAAGTAGAGTAATATACTTGTAAATAAGAAACATTTGGAAGGTTGAACTTGTGATATTTATCATTATTGTCAATGAGAATTTTCCACAGTTGCAAGATTATCTCTAATTTTTATTATGTATCGATTTGATTTTATCATACAGAATTTAATTGGATAGTTTATTTATTTTCGGCACTTTATTTTACAGATATATTTATATTTGCATTTTGACTAGTTTTCATGATTATAGTTACTCACTGGGTAATTTCTTTTGGAATTACTCACTCCTCTTTTCTTTTCAAATTATTTAAATTTTCAGCATAGTTTGTCTTATTACTGGTAGAGTAAGATGGCGGTTGAGTGAATAATCATGACTTTTGAGGCCACCGCCATAGAGACTATTGTTAAATATATCATTTGTCATGACTAGAATATAGAGCTTTTCTTAAAGAGTGACAATCGAGCCGATGGGAGCTTCCGTACATATTTCGGTAATTAAGGAGAACTATATGGGAGATATGTGTACAGTAGTCTGAGTGTACCATGTGACTGACCCAGATATCTAGGTCTCTATGACCTGGATGTGAGAGAGAGCTTATCATGATGCTTCTTTTTAACTTTTTGGGTTATACTGGGTAGCACCTATTAGGTCTGGTTTTGGACTTGTTGGCATAGATTGTTAATATATGACCATTGGAGTGCCCCATATCAGATGTGTAGATAGATCATAGTGCACATATTCTCCTTTTTGAAGTCAAGGAGTGTCAAGAGGAATATTTATGAAGCTTAGTTGATTAATTTTCTTGATGTATCATTATTAAATATCCCATATTCGGATGATTGTACATATTATGGTTTGCTAAACATTATGTACATATTTGCTAGCACTATTGTACGGTGGTTAATGTGTGTGTATATATATATATATATATATATATATATATCTATGAGTTTCCTTGTACTATAAAAATTAGTTGCATACACATATATCTTATGTTGTGAAAAAAAAAATATCCACTATCCTTACAGTTGTCAACAGTACGTTTGAGGTTTTAATTGCTAACCGATGTGTTAAGTGTTAATTGTTTGTAGTTATACTGGTAAGGATCTTACAAGATTTAACAGAATTATATGTGCATCTGTGGTGATAAATATGTGATAATTATTTGGTTTTTCATGTGAATAATAAATCGGCCCAAAAAAAGATTTGTTATTAGGCATGTTATTTATTGTCAGTATTTAATTACTACACCAAGATATCACTTACAAGTTAATATCGTTGTCCAAAGATATACTATTAATGGAGTGCCTGATATCTTGAGATAGAGTTTACCTTTATTTGAATTTATTATTGATTTTATTTTGGAACTTATGTGAGCTTATTTTGGTTATTTGTTGTTCTCTATTCAGTTATGAATACTCCTGCTAATTTTACTGCCAACATCAATTCAGTTACTATGGTAAATGGCATTGACTTCAGGTCATGGCAATGGAACTTTTTTATTGTTCTTGGAGTCATGATGATCCTAAAAAAGGCCATTACGGAAATATTCAGGGGCACAATGACTGAAAAGACAACTACAGTTAAACAGTTCCTTACAGAAATTAAAAAGAGATTCATCAATACCAAAAAGGCTAAAATTGATACGCTCTTGATAAAACTAATTTCAATGAGGTATAAAAGCAAAGGCAATAGAGTACATCACAGAGATGTCTCATCTTGCTTCTAAGTTGAAAGCACTTAATCTAGATGTAACATCCGTGTCCTAGAACCGGATTGCTGTTCATTAATGACAATTAAGAATATTATTTCTTCAGTTAATTAATTAATGATGATAATTGGCATTAATTAGTATTATTTGGAGATGAATTATTTTATCATTTAGTTAATATTATTTTTGATAATTGGAGTTTAGTTATTTTTGAATATAATTAGAAGGATGTAATTGAAAGGAAAGAAGGACTAAAGTGTAACAAATGGAATTGATTGGAGTTGAGAAGAAAGAAAGAAAAGATGAGGGACCAAAGGAAGAAGAGCGGGAGTTGTCGGTGATGAATAGTGGGAAGTATGGAGGAAGATGAAGAAAAGAGGGAAGAAGGAGAAGATGATGGCAGAAGCAAAAAGAGAAAGAAATTGGTCTGAAATTAGAAGAGGAACTCGAATCCATCAAGCTAGAACGAATTCGGCTGGAGAAAATTGTGAGTGGAGGATTTAATTTAAGTTTTTGTGTTTTATTTTATTTAATCTTAAAACTGGAATTTGAGTAAATTGATGCATAAACTTATAGATTTAGGCTTGTTATTGACGTTTCTGAGTTGTTTATGAGCCTATGTTTAGTTTATGATTGATGTACAAACTTTTAGTATGACTGAATGTGTGTAAAAGTTGAATTTGAACGAAATTGCTGCTGCTGTCAAAACTGACCCAGATGGCCAGAGGGCGGCGCCTCACCGTAGAGGCGGCGCCTCTGCCATGGTGGGCGGTGTCTCCGCAACACTGGGCGGCGCCTTCGCCCACGATGACGACGCCTTCGCGGTGGGAAGACGGGATGCCTCTAAAATGGTGAGATGGTGGCGCCTCCGTTCGGGAAGTCGGTGCCCCCGCTGGTGACCAACGCCTTTGTGACGCGCAGTCGGCGCCTCTGCATGGGAAGTCGGCGCCTCTGCACTGGGCTCGCACCTCTGTGAACAGTAAAATGTCCGATTATATCTGTTTACGCTTGTTTAAGGTGCATCGACGAACCGAATCGTAGAATGATGTTCGAGAACCCTAGAAACTCGAGAAACGAGATTTAAATTATTTAGTTTTGATTTTCTGATCAATTATTGATAGATTTGTATTATCGAATAAAATACACCCAAATTACTAAAAATTGGGAAGTCTCAAACAAAGGGACTAAATCTTTGTGAATAACTGATAATGGAAATGTAATGAAATTCTATATGAGAGTATATATGTATATGTATATGGGATGAGTTGGGATGTTGAGCTGGCCACTCGTTGATAACTGTCTTTGGGACAGCG
>CATIWO010189885.1:0-13022 GCA_949673435.1 Macaranga tanarius
GGGTGTTATTATTTTATTTTATAAATATAAAATAAAATGAAAATTTATTGTTTTGAGTTGTAAAATAATTTTTTTATATTTATAAATATTGTTACATATTTTAGAATTATTTTTTATGATAAAACATATCATTAACCATAAAAAAATATACTTTGAAATTGAATTTAATTATAATTTGTATAAATTAAATTTTATAATTTTATATATATATAAATTTACCTCTATATTTTTAATATTTATACATTAACCCCTATATTTTTAATATTTATACATTAACCCCTATATTTTTAATATTTATAAATTGACCCCGGTGTCCCCGTTTTCTATATTTTCTAGAAATGCCGTTTCCCCGTGTCCGTTTTCCCGTTTCCCGTTTCCCCGTGTCGCGTGTCGGTGCAACCTAGTTGATAACAATAGAAAGAAAAATAGAATTCTGTCTTAAAATAAAAGGGAAAAATAAATGAATAGAATAGATTTATACTATTATACCCTTATTATTAGTGGTTCATATACATACTCTTTCCTGCATTCTAGGACCAATAAACACAAAAAAGATGTAGCCCACAAATAGATATAAATTTTCTTCATAGATTTGCTCTTTCTTTTTTTGCTTAAGTACCAAAGATTAGTTTCATTGGTTTGGATTCTGATTATTTTTTGTAAAGTTTTAATTCATGTATATTCTGACCAACCTAAGGAAATCATTACTTGTTCATTTCCCACCATTTTCAGCTCAATAATTGACAAAATTGCATGATTCAGTTGGAGAAATTAAGATTCATTCAGACCCAATCACAACAATTCTATAACAATAAACTATAACTATTTGGAAAAGGGAAAAATTAAATAGGTGGAAGAAAATTCCAAACCTACATGAACCAGATACAAGGGAAAATAATCCTTTTATATTTTCTCCCTAAAAAGTAAAAGATTTCCTACTCTATTTGGCTTCTCCACAGTCAATTTTGTTTAAAGAAATATGTTTCGTTCAGGGTAAACAAACTCAAGTGTATATATATATGGAATTTATTCATGCAGAAATTCATGAATGAAATTTATCTTGCATTCATGTGAAGTTTGAATTGGTTGATAATAATGTAGTTCAGTTTTTTCATAATTTACAATAATGTTAGATCAATGCAACTCCACTTGTGATGAGCATATTAACATGATGTAATATAGTAGCTTAGTACAAATATTAATTTTCTTCCCTGAATGCGCAAAGCCCTTGGATAACTAATATAGTTTGGTTTTCTGATTTGCAGTGGGAAGCTTTAGCCAATGCTGCAAAAGCAAATTCATCATTCATTAGAGATTTTTTTTGTTTCAATTGTCTGTGCTGCACGAAGACATTTAATTTGATGGATATAGTGTGAAAATGGCAGAAATTGAAGCTCTTCTTGAAGAAGCAGCTAAGCTTATTGGAAAGTTGAGCAATGTTTAAAGAGATATGGATTCCTGTCACTACCACCCATATGGGATTTGTTAACAGCACATTTACACACATGCACAAAAAAGGCATCAAAAGTATTTTAAGTTTCATATTAAAATCTAAAGGCAAGCAAAACTATAAGGCTGTTATGCCTTCAATGCCTGATCCAACATTTTCTCAAAATATTATAAGTACATCACATATAAAGAGCTGTCAGTAGGCCTTCTATAACTAATCCTTTACCAAAATATTATGAACAAAATATAATCAGGCCTTTTACAATCATCCATAGAATTCTATATTATCTACAAAATACGCACATATGATTATCATCCAAAAATCACATTTTCACCAAAAAGATTGCACATATCAAATTAATTTAGTTTCTATTCTGAGTTAGGAATGCCATTCATCAAGTGTAATAAGTAGTCCTTGTGCTTATGCTCAGGGCAGCCAAAGAATTTCCTTATCCTAGTGACATCTGCAGTGATAAAATCATAAGCCTCAAAATAGAGGCCAATATCGAGTATAATCTTCAATAACTCAGCATAAATTTCATTATTTGAATAAATATGTTATCATGTTCTTTTAACAATTTCATTTCATTTTTCAACAATAGTATTTCCTACCTTAATAACCTCAGCAACATTCTCAATAGATTCTTTAATTGCATTTACCTCTTTTACAGCAGCACTCTTTCTTCTCTTTTTCTTTGGAGATATTACAGACATAGGATCATAGTTAACATGATAATTTCCTTCACATTGAGTTGTTGCTTGACCTCCATCGGCATATGCAAAATTAAAGTTTTCTAAGCAAATATCATTTGAAGCCAACATCTGATCAATATCCTCAATGGTATTGACATTAATAACTGATTCAGCAGTAGGTACTTCACTTTTGTTATGTGAACAATGATGCGTTTTCTCCTTTGCTATTACAGCATTGCCCCCCGTTGGTCTATCCTTCCCATACAAGAGCAACAATTGATCATGTTGATTAATTTCAGTGGACATCCATTTTTTTGCACTTGGCTTTGCCTGCATGATACACATTGCTCATATTCAATCCAAAATTCATCATTAATTAAGACATTAATGGACTAGTGTACTATAATATATTAGAATAAATAAGGCATATAATATAAAAACATGAAAACCTGGATTAATGCTTCCCATACTTCAGGTTTCGTACAAAACATTTTAGTTATTGGACTCCAAGCAATACCACTTGAGTGCTTGAAAAGATTATAACATTCATTGAAGTTACTTTTCAAGAATTTTATTCGATTTCGAACTTTGTCTTTGTCAATATTCTGAAGTCCAGTATTTTCACACACTTTAGCAATAACTTGGCTCATTGCATTGGTAGTAAAAGTACCATCGACCCGATTCCCTATGTTTTATTGATATAAAAGAGCATTTATCAAAACAGAATCCATGCTCTCTATCCATTGAAGCATGTCTCTCCTTTCTTTTTCAGCCGTCTAATCACTATTCTCAAGGATATTTGTTGCATCTTTATTTGCCATTTCTATTATTGGTGCAATTTTTATTAGACCGGGTTTGAGCATGCTAGAGGAGACTAATTCTCTAAATAAATTCTGACTTTTTTAAATAGGTGTGGGTTCCCAAATGCCTTTACCACAATTTGTTTGAGTTCCAACGAGCTTATAAATTATAATTAGTGATAAATAGTAAAGTATTTTGCTGGAAGTAATGATAATTTTGCTAGAGGTAATGATAAATAAACTTGGAGAAATGTAAAATAAAAATAGTATTTAAACAACAGTAAGTACAAAATTACTAGAGGAAAGCGTAAAATTACTAAAAGTTAAAGAAATGGCTATTAAGTAATTGTTAATGATTGATAATTGAATTGGTTGTTTGTTGATTGATTGTTTGGTTGTTGATGATTGATGATTGTCTATGTCTTGATTGTTGCTGCTTGCCTTCCTTTTTATAATTCTCCAACTTACTACAGAAGTTGAGTCTTTCTTTAATTTGCCAATAATTTCCTCCATTGATTTCTACAAGCTGCGTCCCTTGGTGCTACTTCCATAAGCTCATCAGTCCAACGTTACTCTGTCTAGTTCTCTTTGAAACTTTCTTCAGCCAACAATAAATTCTTCACTAAATAAATATAATTGGACTGGGCTTAATAAAATGGGCTCTTTTTGGGCCAAAAATTTAATTATGGGCCTAAAAATTCATATTGGGTATAAACAATGTCTCCCGCATATAATTAATTTGGGTTAGACCCAAAGCTAATTTATATGGTATAAAATACTTCTCATCCTTTTCCTTCCTTATTTTACCTTCTTCATTTTTCTCTCTTCTTTTTCTCTCAACTATGCCCAGTTCCAAGGTGAAATTTGATGAATTTACTAGGTATTTTTATCAAGTTGTCTAATCTCAACTCTACACACAAGCTCAGATCAAAGCAGAGGAAAAGCAGGCCCAAGAATGAGTTCTAGATAGGCAAGAATGGGCCAGAAAATATTATTAGGATCAACCCTCAAATTTATCTGCTAGCTTTCCCTCTTCAAACCATCAAGCTCAAAATTTAAACCCTGGAGGAATTAATATTTCCTCATGTTCTGGTGTATTTTTCAAGAAAATTTTGAATTAATTAAGGAAATTAACTAAAATTTAATCCAAAATTCCCTCTACTAAAACCCCAAAAATCTTCTTTTTTCTATTTTTAATTCTCAACAAAACACTTCCTCACTTCAAAATCAAAATTCCTACATTTTTTCCCCTTCTTCTTCTTCTTCTTCTTTTTTCTTTTTATATTTTTCTTTCCCCATCACCTCTCCTTTCTCCACCAAGCCTGAAGCTGCTGGTTCCACCGTCGCCCAAGGAGCAATCGATGTTGCTGCCACCTCCGCTACCGTCGACGTCACTGCTGAGAAGAAGGCCCAAGCTATTGCCGTATGTGAGGAAAAGGCCACCGTTGTCGAAAGTGCTGCTGCTGCTTCCGTTGCTGATGAAGGGGCCATCGCAACTATCACATGGAAAGAAGGAATGACAGTCGCTGCTTTTAGGGTCAGTGTCATCGCGAGGGAGAAGCCAGCTGCCGTCGACATCGCATGAAGGGAAGAGGCTGGTGCTACTGTTGTCACCGGTGTTACACGAAGAGAAGGAGACCGAGTTGCTACCGTCACCGCCACCAGCACTTCTCACACCGGCAGTAACCATTTTGGTGGTTTTGCTGCATTTTCCTCCACGCTTAGTGCATTCAGTACTCTAAAAAAACCTACACTCAAGACTTACACCAGGAGGAAATGTCATCCAAGTAATTTTCATACCCTATGTTAATTGTATTGAATTAGTATATGTCTTAGGTATTGATTTTATGTTTATTTTTATTAATTTATATTTAAAATAGGTAATTACATATGTTTGTATTTTGTAGGGGTGTGAAAGATATTTGCCAAAGCTAAGGGTGGAAAAGCTTGAAAAAAGCAAGGATTAGAAGTTGAATTTATATGAAAAGGATCGACACAGGTAAGTACACGACCATATATGCTGCTAGAACATTAAATCGAAGATATACACGGGTGGATGTTTAGCCGTGTTACAATTCGGATACAAGGCACGGGTCAAGACATGGTCGTGTAGCTTTTAGGAATTTTTAGACAAAGATGTATATGGTGGTATGGTAGGCCATGTGGTAGCACATGTTCAAGGAAAAATTGAAACACACTGTGTAGCATGAAGACATGGCCGTGTAGGGTTAGAAATTTAGATTTGATCAACTTCTTTGTAATCCTTATCTTGATACAATTAGGGAGTAATTAAAAGGGGGATTAATTGAAGATTAGGAGGATGTTCTAGAGATAAGAAAATAAGTTCATAACATTTGAGGAATCAAGATTGGAGATCAAGAATTGTCAAGAGATTGAGATTCTTCCTTTTCATTCTAATTTCCTTATAATTGGTGATGAAAATCTTTTATTTTATTTTGGATTTTATTTTTAGTATGGTAGGCTAAATTAGTTATTCATTAGGGGTTAAGGATCCAAAACATGACTTAGTTATTTCATTCTTCTTTTATTAATTCATTATTTCATGTAAAATTATGTTTATTATGCTTAATACTTATGAACGCCTGATCACCATATACATGATTGAGAATATGCACTGAGAGGTGATAATATTAATTGAACTATAAATATAAATTAAGTTGATTCAGTGTTAGAGATAACTTGGGTTGATTTAATTCCATAATAGGTTGAGCGTGAGTTTCATAATTTAATTGGTTAGGGTTTGTGATTGCAATGAGAGTCGAATTACATTATCTTGATTAAAGATTATGAAATTAAGTAATTAAGCTTTGAGAGAAGTTAATTACAAATTAAGATTACCTAGGATTTGCATGAGTAGTTGAATTTTAAATCCGACTAATGATTGTGAGGTGAATTAATTTTCTAATGAGCTTTATTTCATTGATTGTTTATTACTTGTTTAATATTTATTTGTATTTTATTTTTATAATTTTAGATAGATAGAAATTAGATTTTAGAAATTCACTAAATTAGAGAGCCTTAAATAATTAGAGTAAGATTTTAAGGTGGATAGATCATAATCTTTGTGGAAAGATCTCGTTTATACTACGTGTTGATTCTGTATACTTGCGAAATTCTAATGTAGGTGAAACATCTGTCTTTAACATTTTTTTTTGTAATGTGACGAATTCTGTGGATGATTGTGATGATTGCTGTGATAAATTAGGTGTTATACTGTGAGTATTTTTTGTGGATGTATTGTGCTTATGCAGGTCAATTATAAAACTGTATGCTTAGAAATATAGGGGAGATGCTGCCCAATTTTTATCTTGCATAGATGCTGTAATTTGATGATAATTTACTATAATTTACAAAATATATGTTATTTCTTCCCACTGCATCCAGGTCTTAATTGTATATTTTTATAAAATTTAATCATGAACTTAATTATTTTAGCAATTAATCGCCAAAATAATTATTTTTGATAATTTTTGGCCTAATTAAAAGAAATTAACTTAATATAATCCTTTGACTCAGCCAAAATTACACAACAAATTATTTTTAAAGCCAATTTCTTGCTATTTCCTCAATAAACTGGCTTTTTAAAATTTGTTCCTCTTCATCATCCTTATCTAAGCATTAATTCTTGCATTTATGAAAATATTATTTTCTATTATTTAGTATATTTTTACTAAATATGTATCTTAACTTCACAAAACTCTAGGGGTAATAAGCACTTTAAGGCATCTTGTTATCCACAAGATTGTTTTAGCTCATTACCTCTTTATTTTTCCTGCAAATATTGTCTAATTTATTACTTTGCAATTTCACACTTTCTGGACTCTATACTCAATTCTGTGCTTTTCCTTCAAGAATATTTTTGGGAAAATTTGGTGAAATATTTTCTTATATTATTCTGGCCCATTACCTCCACACTTCCCCCATAAATTCTATCAATTTAAACTAGTTTTGCTTTTTCATATCATTTAAACTAAATGTGTAGGTGCAATGCCTTTATCCTTGAGGAAATGGCCCATCCAAATTTCACTTCACCAAATTTCAGCCAAATATCATTTTTTGGCCTATTTTTGACATCAAATCATCCATTTCCCCATTTAAAACTCTTATTTTCTTACAATTTTTTTCTTTTGCCTTATTAATACATGTAATGGTAATGATCTTACCATTTTCTTTCTATTTTTTAGGCAAGATATCTGAAGAAGCTCCTGGTCCTTATCTCACTCCTTGCCAAAATCCTGTTTATCAGGTAATTAGCATTCACCTCTTTTACTTCTAAATTTTACCTTTTCTTTAAAACTTCTCATTTTAACTATTTAAATGTGAACAGTTACAACCTTCTTCTCTTCTGGTCCAGTTTACTATTGATGAGCTCGATGATTGGGAGGTGTTCTCTTCCATTTGTATTAATTTCCTCCTAGCTTGCAACATCTCATTAACCATATCTCTTTTAATTTTCTTCAAGAAGTCAAACTCACCTTACTAAAGGAGTTATTTCTCAATGATTGCCCTCATTTTCTATAGATCAGGTACACTAACCCTCTCAAACTTCTAATCCTCTCTGTCTTAGCATAACTAACCCGTTCATCTATTTCCTACAGATCATTTGGCTATATCAATCCCGAAGGGACTCCTCTTACACTTACACCCCAGACTTCTTCTATTACCCCTAGAGATAGACCTCCCCTTCCTTACTTGAGTTCATCTTTAGATGTCTTATACAGTCAGAAGGGCCTCGAGGATCCCATTACCTTTATCAGATTATGGATCAGACCCATGCATTCATAGAACCAGTGGATTGATAGGCTGGCTCCTACTTTTGAGAACCTCTAGTTCAGGCTTGGTATATTACAGTTAATTCATATCCCTAGAGAAAAGAATGAATACCAAGCTTCTCTAATTAGTTCTGCCCTCCGTTTTTGGTCTCCTTCTTCGAACTGTTTCATCTTCCCCTATGGGCTTATGACTATCACTCTCCTAGATGTGTTCATCCTTACTAGACTTTCTATTTTTGGGGACGATATGGTTTGCCTCATTAATGATCCTCCTATTACTACTAGACACTACGACAACCACAATAGTCTGATAAATGTGGTTAGGCATGGCAAGTCAACCTTCGAGGAGCATGTTGATTTCCTTTAGGTTCTTTTGTGTAAGTTCATCTTTTTCCCTACTTCTGCCAAGCCCACTTTGGAGTATCTTCCCTTGGCGTATGCCTTAGCTGAGGGTAGGTACTATGCATTAGGTTTTATCCTTCTGGGAAACCTTTACTTCAATATAGGAAGATGTCTCAAAGAACCCTTCAAGTATATAAATGGCGGTGTATGACTTCTACAGATTTGGTTATTTACCTACTTCCCCTCCTCGCATGGCCAATTTACTTGATATATGCTCTAGTTTAATTAACTGAGTATGTTCCAGGAGCTATAACGAAGTATATGGGCATCTTTTAGCTTTGAATCCTAAGGAGAGATCCTCTTATCTCTATGGGGATTTTAATGGCAGACCTCAATGGCTTCACCTCTTTCCCTGCACTATCATTGGTGTTATAGAGGCCCAGATTTTTTGCCAGGCCACTATCCCTAGGATGTTTGTGATTAGGGGTAGGTTTGCCTTTGGAGAGAAGGGTCCCATAAGTGGCACTCCCTTATCTTTTGAGAGATACATGCCTTTTCTTGTCAGTTATCAGTTCATTTTTGAGCCCTCCATCCCTCTCATTTTAGATCCTCTTGTCTTCTCCTCTTTTATAGAAGATCTGAAGTCTTGTACCAAGGCTAACATAAAGAGGATGAGGGAGACTTTGAGGCACTTACACTTTCATGTCTCACCTTCAGATTCTAAGTACATCTCTACTTCTGAGAAGTGGTGGCAGTTGCAGATTAAAGAGCTTGTGCATGTTCCTCATCCTAGTAAGGGCACTTTTAGCTTTGTTATTTCTATATTTTCTTTAAATGCTAATAAAACTTAAATTATTTTATTGGTGTTTTGATTACTACCACTTCTACTGCTCCTACCCGCAAGAGAAAAGAGATAAAAAAGCCATCAGCCAAGCCTTCAAAGAAGAAGAAGCAAGCTACATCTCCTCCACCATCTACACATAAATCACAAAGGCTGACTGCTTTGACCAGCAAGCCTAAGAGTAAGATCAAGGAGAAAATGATGGTAGAGATAGAGGGTGAGGAGGATAGCTCTAATTATGATGAGGAGATATTAGGTTAAGCATATTTCCTCTAAGTTTTTTACTTTATGTTAGTTTCACTTTGATGTCTAACATTTTGTTTACTTACTAACAGTTGAGACTAGCAAAGACAACTCCTCACCAGCTCATTCTCCTTTTCCTAATACATCTTCTCCAGTTTCTTTAAAGTTTGCTCCTTCTTTACCTCCTGAGACAGATCCATTACCTCCAGCCCTAGCTGTATTACCTCCTGATCCAAGTCATTACCTCCTACTCTAGTCACATTACCCCTTGCCTCTCTTGAGGTATACATCTTTATTAGCCATGTCCCTTGCCTATATAATCTTCTTAGCTTACATTCATGACTTTACTATGTAGGTGGTTGATTCTTAGTCATCCATTAATGATGTAGAGACGATGGTGGACTTCAGTTACTTAGAGACTCCCTGCAAGGCCCCTTCCTGCTTTGCTTCCACTTCAAATGATACCTCTGTGAGCAAGGCTAAGGATTCTTTAAGGACCATCCTTGGTTTGGAGATGAGCACTCTCCAAAAGACCCAGAGATCTACTGTTCTTTCAGCTCTTATCACCCTAGAGCAGCATTCTAAGTCAGCTGCTATTATAGCCTTGAAGAATCAGGTCATCTAGAGCTTTTCTCGTATGGAGGAGTCTAGTACAGCCTACTTGGCAGCTTCTAGCCATCTCAGCCTCTTCCACCAGGAGAAAGATACCTTCTTAGCAAATTCAGATTTTAGCTCTCACAAGAACTCAAGAAAATTCAATTAAGAATTTGAATCAAATCAATCAACTATTTAATAATGATGTTTGATACAAGTATTTATAGACTTGTAATCTTAAACCTAAACTTCTTCTGAAAGAAAACAACTCATTAGGAATAACAATGACATTCCTAATTAAACACAAACTCTAATTAATGAAGAAAACATAAAAAAAATACTAATGAGATAAAATTCATCCATCGAGAACGGGCATGTACTAGCTTCGAGAAATTTATCAAATTTTGACAGTCTCCAACATGGCTTGGAACATAGGTTAGACTTGATTAACACGGGCATGTTTCGATGTCTCTTTACAAAACTCGACAGCTACACGGCTTGGAACACGGGCGTGTCATCTGACCGTATATCATGCAGATGACGCTTCAGAAATAAGCACGGACGTGTCTTGGAACACGACCTTAGAGCATAGGGCGTGTATAACAACACGACCTGGGACATGGGAGTGTAAGAACCCGTGTTTGGCTTAGGACAGTCTACGAATATGCAACACGGCCGTGCAAAGATGCACACGGGCATGTATCAGCTGGATCACAACTAAGTAAATTGGTTAACTTAGTTTTTTCATCTCCTTTTTGTTCCATAGACTCTAGACTCTTTTGCACAAGCTCTCTAGCAACATCTTTCATCCTCTTAGCTCTTGATCTTGTGATTGGTCCTCTATCATAATTCAAAGGATTTAAATTCAGTTTTATACTCACATGTCCATATGCATCAATTTGTCTTCTTTTTGTCAATTCAAAATGTTATATTTTAAATTCTTAGTTGGAGAACATTTTGTTGCATAAAGATTGAAATTGTAATGGAATTGATTTTGTTTAGTTATGTAGATATCTGAGTTTCAATTTAAATATTTTAGTAAATGTTCCAAATTTTTCAATTTAAAATTATAGTAAATATTATCATAAATTCTTAAATTGAAATTTTGTGAAAAAAATTATTTTTTTGCCACCAAATTTAGGTGTGCCTTATGGGATTTTAGAAATTTAGCGAAGCTATTAGGTGATATCGTCGCTAATTTTAAATTTACCGTTATAGGTGTTTGTGTGGGCCATTTTGTCCCGACATGAAATTTAGGAACATTTTTGCTGACAGATTTACTGGTGACGGTAACGTTTTTAGTGACGCTCTAAAAATTATATATTGTGTCGCTAAATGTATATTTTTCTGTAGTGATTGCTTGCTTAATTCTCAATTCTCTCTTCATAATTAAAGAAACTAACATGTTTTCGTAGCATCCTTTTTCAGTTGTACGCTTATATATATATATATATATATATATTTGAATATTTCAAATTATTTATATATATTTGAATATTTCAAATTAAAATGATTAAATATTTTCATATGGATTTAGTTAATTTGCGCAAATTCCGACAAAAACTTAAAAAATATGAAATTCTTTTTCAATGAACGTTTCATATCATATTTTAATTTACTTCTATTGGGTGGTATGAACAAAAGAAAGATTATAAAGATGTAAGAAGAAAATAAATATTCATAGTAGACTTTTTTTCCTCTTTACGATACGAAAGTGACACCCCAACTGCTTGCGACAATTCATCTCCGCACACTTGCTCTCCTCAAATTACTTTTCTTTTTTCTCTTTTTTACTAGATTTTTTATGGGTGCACGTGAATATTTGTTGATGATCTAGTTCTTGCATTGACTCGATGATATCATTGTTCAGTTGCCAGGAATAGTGCCTCATTAAAGGTAGTCCACAGGCATGGTCCGTGCTCCCAATTGAATCAAGAAAATGCAAAAGCTCCTAGCCTCGTCGAGATCCTACTCCAAGATCAATCCAGAGTCGATTCAATCCACTCAAAGCTCTCCGACAGGACCGATGCAAAGGCGGATGCCACCAAACTTCCCGTGAATAGCGGTATGTCTCTTGGCACAGGAAATTACATTCTCAACATCGGACTTGGTTCGCCTAAAAAAGAGCTTCCGCTCATCTTTGACACTGGAAGTGATCTCACTTGGGCACGATGTAAGGCGGCCGAGACATTTGACCCAACTAAATCCACTTCGTATGCCAACATTTCTTGCTCCTCTGCAATTTGTAGTTCTGTTACTTCCGCCACAGGTATATCTGTAGTCATCTATGCATGTTTTATCCCTTTTATGTCTTTGTCAGATTGCTTCTTGCTCTCCGCATTAGCATGCACGTTAATGAATTATCTGCCTAATCTTTTAGTAAGAACTTAAAAATGTCAAAGTCTAACAAACCAAATGGCTGGTTCTAGTCATTTTGGATATGGTTGGACCAAGGTCTATTTTCTCATTTATGGGCTTTACTCTCTACCTTTTTAATTTCTTTACTCTTAAATAACCTATTAATATAGTACCAACAATTGTTGAAATTAACTTTGAAGAACTATTCTCGCTTAAGTGATGTCTCGAGTTCGAATTATGTTGAAAGTAACCGTATTAAATTAGTTATAATAAATTTTAAATAATTTTCTAATATTTCCAATAGCCTCATTGCAATTATTTTCCTAATAACTTGAAATTATTAAGGGAAGGGATTATGAATTGAATTTGAATACTGATACAAATGCGATGCAGGTAACTCTCCAAGATGTTCCGGCTCAACATGCGTCTATGGAGTCCAGTATGGGGATGGCTCATATTCAATTGGCTTCTTAGGCAAAGAAAGGCTAACCATAGCATCAACAGACACATTCTACAACTTCTACTTCGGTTGTGGACAAGCCAACGAAGGCCTATTCGGCAATGCCGCAGGGTTACTTGGTCTAGGCAGAGACAAACTCTCTGTCGTCTCACAGACAGCTTCAAAATACAACAAACTCTTCTCTTATTGTATCCCAGCTTGCTCTAGCTCAACAAATTTCTTCTCTTTCGGGTCTTCGCAGTCGAAATCCGCTAAATTCACGCCTCTGTCCGGCTCTGCAGGGTCCATCTTTTACAATATGAACTCACTGGAATCTCTGTCGGAGGCAAGAAGCTAGCAATACCAGCATCAGTGTTTACAACAGCCGGCACAATCATTGATTCCGGAACTGTTATCACTCGGCTGCCACCAGCGGCTTACTCTGCGCTAAGGTCAGCGTTTAGAGAAGC
>CATIWO010189908.1:0-27251 GCA_949673435.1 Macaranga tanarius
ATTTTTCTAATTAATATATTTTATTTAATATTTTTATAATAAATATATATGACTCGGTCGGTTTGGTTATTTTCAGTTTTCCAACTTGAAAACCGAAATTAAACTGAACCAGTCAGTTATATATTTTTAAAAACCGAAATCAAACCGAACCTAAATATAACCGACCAAACCTGTCGGTTCGGTTCGGTCTGTACAAAACGCTACTCCGAGTAGCGTTTTGTACAGACCAGAACTGTACAAAACGCTACTCCCATTAGCGTTTTGTCTAATTTGACCGTCCGGGTTGGTCAAATTCACCCTAAATTGGTAATTTTTTTCTCTTTTCACCCTAAATGGGAATTACTTTTCAAACTACCCTAAAATGGGAATAAAATTTATTTTCTACCTTAAATTGGTAATCGTCTCTAAGTTGTGCCATCATTAATTAGTACTTATTGGTTTTGATTTTGGGATAAATATAAATAAATACCTTATGATTTAAACATTTCAGCATCGGAGGTTTGTGATTTTTTTTTTTATAACATTTTAATTCCTTTTAATTTTATATTTACAGCACTTAGGTGATAACATTTGTTACAATTCGTAATTACTATCTCTTCCATCATCTAAAAAATATGATTTCTAATTTTAATCAATTGTTATAATTTAATATGGATTTAATAATAGTGCTATTATTTTATAGTGTTTATAATCTTTTTATAAAGATAAAAATATGAAAAAAAAATTATTATTTTTAGGGTTTTGTATTTTTCTATCATAAACTTAAGTCAAATTTGCAAATATATCCAATTTTTAAAATTGTGGCAAATTTATATATAAAGTTTGTGAATTGTTGCAAATCTACCAAGAATCAAAATTGCTTTTGACATCATACTTAGGATTCTTCCTAAATTGATTCAGATATTCATTTGCAAGCCACTTAATAGTGGCCATCTTATTACTAATCACCCTAGAACAATTATGAGGTAGTTTACATGTCTTAACAACATAAGCAGTTTTGACTGTTGGCATATTTGTAACAATTCGCAAAGTTCATATATGAATTCGCCATAATTTTAAAAATTGGATAGATTTACAAAATTGACTTTAAGTTCATGGTAGAAAAATACAATAACCCTTATTTTTACTATTATTATCACCTAAAACTAACATGGATAAACTTATTTTTTCTTCCTCTATTAAATTATATTCAAAATTTAATTTTTGTGTATTTGAGCAGAAAGAAATAACGAATTATAATAAAATTTATCACCCGAATGCTATAAATATAAAACCACCAGATATTGAAGTGTCAAAAAAAAAAAAAAAACCACAAGCCCATGATAATAAAACGCTTAAACTACATGGTACTTATTTATACTTATCCCTTTAATTTTTGGAAAAAGTATAGAAAAATACCTTACGGTTTAACGCTTTTAGCATGACGGGCATGTGGTTTCTTTTCTTACACTTAGATAACCTGTGGTATATCACCGTTAGCACTTCAGTGACAAATTACATAACACTATTAATTAATCTTTCGTGGCAAATGACATGGAATGAACTTGATAGATAATGATCGTTATCTGCTACGTAAGATTACTTAACAGTGTTAGTAACTTATTACTAAAGTGCTTACGGCGATATAGCACAGGTTATCTAAGTGCAAAAAAAGAAACTACATATTATTTTTTTTGTACTTTTTTTGGTAACCTTTAAAAAATTGTTTAAACAATTTAATAAAAAATAAAAAACTTTAGATTTATGGATTGGTTAAGGCTAATGGAAAATTGTAGGAATTTATATATTTTATTTAAAAAAATTAGCAAAATTAATTAATTAATTAATTTTGATTTTTTTCCTTAAATTAAGGATCTAATTGGTTTCCTTAATAACAATTTTTTGGTTAATTAAAAATTAAAAGTATAAAATAAAAATTGTAATTGCACTTTTTATTTTTTTATTCATACTATTAAACTTATATTTATTAAAAATATAATTTATTTTAGAAGCTCAAATGAGTTATTTTCACTTAATGCCATTTAAAATTTGAACTATGTGTTAAATTAATTGTTAGAAGTTTTAGCCAAATCGAACTAAATTAATTAAAGTTTCATGAGTTTTGAATTTACTAAAAAATATAGTTTAAAGTTTTTAATGATAAATTTTAGGAACCTTTAAATTCCTAAACTTGTCTATTTTTTATTAAATTTTTTGAACAAATTTTAAAAAGTAGTGAAATTTACTAGAAAAAAGTACGGATGTGGTTTCTTTTCTTTTTTTTCACTTAGATAACATGTGGTACATTTATAAATTCCCAAACTTTTCTATTTTTTATTAAATTTTTTGAACAATTTTTTAAAAGTAGTGAAATTTACTAAAAAAAAGTACAGATGTGGTTTCTTTTTTGGTTTCATTTTTTTGCACTTAGATAACATGTGGTATATCGTCGTTACCACTTTAATAATAAGTTAGTAACGCGGTTAAGTAATTCTATGTAGCAGATGATATGACATGATATGGTAGATATTATGCTACGTCATCTGCTATGTTCATACCACGTCATATGTCACATGGAGATTACTTAACAGTATTTTGTAATTTTTCACTAAAGTGGTAACAGCGATATATCACAAGTTACTTAAGTGTAAAAAAAGAAACTATAGGCCGCCTATGCTAAAATTGCTAAACCATAGGGTCCTTTTCCATACTTTTTCCTTAATTTTTTTGAAAACAAGTTTTATTTCTCTGCTAGCAATAATTTACGGAAATGTCTTTGAATTTTTTTAATAATTACAAAAATAATAAATAAATTAGTTAAAAGAATTTTTTTTTTTTGAAAATGAAGAAACCTTATTCAATAACACAATCAACATTCAACTTATCACAAAGAAAATTAAGGGTTGTACTTCCTATAATATATTTATTAAGAACCCTATTGCTTCCCTAGCTAAACGTTGAGCCACTGAATTATCTGATCGTTGTACAAACTGAATAACTACACTTGAAATTAAACTAAAAAACCATTTATAATCCTCAATAACCAAACCAGTTGATGACCTTTAGATCTTCTTGCTTAAAACATCCTGCACTAGAAGTTGTGAATCAGACTCAATAATTACATTAGCCACCCCTCTAATCTTTTTCCAACTTAGAACTTCTTTTAATCCCACAACTTCAGCTTCAAGATCATTCTTCCCACTCTGTAGAATTGATTTAGTAGCCACAAAGGAACCATTATAGTTTCGAATAACCCTACCAATCCCAATCCTATTTATAGCAGAAAAGATTGTTGCGTCCACATTCACCATAAGCCTACCTTCTCGAGGACACATCTATTTTTGAACGAATAACTGCTTATCCATATGAGAATACTATGCCTGCACCTGTGCTGTTAGCATAGATGTACCTTAGTGCTATTCTTGTATGATGACATTATACTTTTATCCCGATTGGTAATAAAATAATATTCATATAAATTAAGTATTAAGTTTATTTGAATATACCCTTTAGTATTATGTTAAATGAGCTTATTATCAAGAGTTAATAATATAAGTGAGAAACTCATTTAGTATATATACTATAAATGTTTATAGTCATTGGATTAATATAAAGGGCAGTATTAATCCCTAGACTATCACCTCTGTCTAATTTCTTGATCGATATGTGATATCGATAGTAGGAGGTAGTGAGTCTCATGCTACTTGATATGAGATATTAGAATAGACATGTCATACTCATATGACGAGTGGATCGAACTGTGACGTAAGATTTGTGATCGTATGGAAATTCACTTTTGTCAACAATCACAATCTTAGACATAATGATACATATGGTCCTTTGACCTGAGGTGACACAATCATCCACATATGGTTGGTTATAGTTTGTTACTGCTTACATACCTATGCTAGCCATATATGGGTATATAGTGTGTAGTGGCTCTAGTCAGTTATATGTAGGGATGAATGATTGGCCAAGATGGAATTCATTACCTAGAGTGAATTGGGATAAGATCCTATGCTATCTAAGTTATTCTTGATGAAAAAGTATCTGGCCAAGTCAAACTCGACTTACCCGAAAAGCATTTCAGCGTTAGAAAAGTATTTCTAGTCGTAGTCATGTTTTATCAAGAATTGAACTGAAGATGAGGTCATATGATTGAGGCAATTAGAGTTTGACTAAACTATGACTTTAGCCGATATCGGGATCTTATAATGAAGGGATATTTAGTGCATAGTAATTATGTTTTATGGTTCTTGTGGATTTATTAAAAGTATTCATTTTTAATTGGGCAGTCATGACATCTATGCTAGGAGTCACTCACAACTTATGGGAACTAAATATGATTAATTAAGATTTTCATATTTAGCATAGAAAGATGTTTCCATAATATTAAGTCTTAATATTATGTTCCATTGCCAATTAGGCTTGAACTTAGTAAGTCATACACATAAGAGTTGCACCAATAATAATAATTATTAATTAAAGAGTTTAATTAATTAATTAAATTGGATTTGCGCATGTGCGGGGATCTAGCATATCCCAAAATCTAAATTCAAAGATTAGGACTAATTGTGATTCATTAAACATTAATTTGGACTTAATTTAATATATGATATGATATTAAGTTTAATGACTAAATTGATATTTACCTCTAATTGTATATATGGATATGGGCCATGAGATGGAACATAAGAATTAAATACGATGGATAAAATTTGGGCTTTATTTAAGAGTTAAATAAGCCCATAACTTGTCTTAATTAGTTTTGTGTATATATATATATATATATATATATATATATATATATATATATATATATATATGGGCCTTGTTTAAGAGTTAAACAAGTCCAAGACCTTGGCCCAACTCATTAAGAGTTATTGAAGACAAAGGCTAAGGTTATTCTTGTAAATAAACTAATCCCACTTATTTAAAAAAGTAAGGCCACCTAATTAAAAAGCTATGCATGGATATAGTTAGAGTGTGAGACACTCAAATGCACACATGCATGTAGCTTGAGTGTACACATGCATAAAGCTTGATTATGAAACACTCAAGCTATTGTCATATTCACGTCTTTAAGTTAGTGGGTTCTGTAGAGACATAAAAAGAATAATGCACATTAGAGAGCTTTTTTCATTCTTACACTATTGAGAGAAAAATAGAGAGAATTCTCAAGAGTTGAGATATTATCTTCTTCTTTCTTCTTTATCTAATTGTAGAGAATAACAAAATCATAAGTGTTGTAAGCTCTAAAGTAAAAGGCCATTATTGTACAAAAGTTGTACAAACATATATCCATCATTGACATCCATTGGAGGTTGCTACAAAGTCCTACACATTCAAGTTTGGAGGAGTTCTAGCAAGTATCTTGGTTCGTCTTCAAGAAGAGAGGCTAGCAGGTAGTTCTCCACCATCCTTGAAATCTCATTGGAGCAACTTGTATATTTCAAGCTAGAGGCTTCACATTTAGGGGGCTTGAGGCTTGTAGATCACAACAACCTAAAGCTTGTCAAGCTTGCTACACACTTTAGGAGTTTGTAAGTGTTACTAAACTCTTAGATTTTAGGACTTTTAGCTTATGATACTTTGTGTTGTTTGTTGTTTTTAAAATATTGTCCATTGATGCATGTTTTAAGTCATATAAATGTTCTTATGATGTCATCTTGGGCTAGATAAGATTCTAGTATTCATACAAGAGTTGCATATGGTTAAAATTTTTAAAATTTTGCTTAATTCATTTGGTTGTTATGAATCTCCCTTCATGTGCCTCCTTCCATTGATCTAAAACAACTTTAGCTCTTTTGATAACTTCTTGTCTATAGCACCATTTATTGTGCCACACCAAAACATTACATTGCTTCCAAAGGGCCCAATAGTTCAATACAAATTATTCCAACATCTCCTTTTTCATTATGACTTGCCACAAAACCCAACCATTCCATAGACAAGCTAAAGTTATCCATTTTTATATAAGGCAAAATAAGAAACAATATTGGTGGGAAAAAAGGACATATTACCAAAGCATAGATGATGGTCTCATTATCTTAATTGCATCTTAGGCATATTGTATCAATAGGGACCCATTTTATGCTATAGATGCCTTAGTTGGTAAACATGATGAAGCAACTACCCATACCATATATTTGACTTTTAGAGAAATTTTTAAGCCCCAAACCTTCCTTTATACTATGTTAGTCTGATGTGGTAACTCATTACCAGACCTTTAATAAAGTAACATGTACCCACTCTTTACAATGTAAGTTCCTCTTCTTTTAAAAATCCATTGCCAAAAGTCCTCACCACATCTAGAACTCAACTTAAACAACATAATAAGCTCTCTATCTCTTTCACTAAAGGCTCACCATATCCGCTCCCTATTCCAACACCTATATTCAAGAAGTATAAAATTTACGACTGTTGTTAATTCTAAATTAGTCTCCATTTCAATCAAAATATAAGGATTATTTGCATCAGGAAGCCATGGCTTATTATTGATTAGGATACTTTGAACAATTCCAACCCTCCACTTACACCCTTGATTAAGCATATGTTATGCAGCTAGAATGCTTCTCCAAATGAGGCTAGGATTACTGCCTAACTTCGCATTTAGAAAATTACTATTCTGAGACTACCTCGAGTTAAAAACCTAAGCAAATAGAGAATTAGATTCAGTTAGCAATCTCCACCCTTAATGCCCTATCATTGCATAGTTAAACTCATAAAGCTTATGGAATCCTAATCCGCCATCATTTTTAGCTTGACACAACTCATCCCACTTCTTCCAATTAATACCTCGAGAACCACCTTTTTTCATTTTCCACAAAACTGAATTCATTAACACCTCCATCTCTTTGCACAACTTTAAAGGGAGTAAAAAAACATTCATTGTATAATTGGGAAAAGCTTGTGTAATAGTTTTTAATAAAATCTCTTTCCCTCTACTTAAAATCTAGTTATTATTCCAACATCTAAGACATTATACCAACTTATCTTTTAAAAAATTCAAAATCTCCTTCTTATTTTGACCTATCAAAGCAGGCAATCTATGATACATGTTACTATTTGATTATTCACAGATATTCAAATCTTTACAAATTGTCTTTCTAACCTCAATCGATACATTAATGCTGAAGCAAACTGAAGACTTCTCAAATTTAATTATTTATCCTGATGCTAACTCGTACAACTTTAAACCTATCTCATTTGATGACACTCTACTAAATCTACCTTAAAAAATATAAAGCAATCGTTAGTTAAATAGTGGTGTGTTATTGAAAAAGCATTCTGAGAAACTCTAAATCTGTGAGGAATCCCTAAATCTTCTTTCTTCTTCAATAAGGCTGACAGTCCCTCAGCACATAAGATGAGTAGATACAACGTTAATGGATTGCCCTGGTGCAGCCCCTTTTATAGACAAATCGGACTAACATTATGCTTCACATTCACTATATTAAAATGAACTGTGTCAATGCACAACATCATCAACTCCACCCATTCAATATCAAAGCCCATATGAATCACTATACCTCTAATAAAGTGCCACTCCATCTGATCGTACACCTTGAGCATATCAATCTTCATCGCTACCTGCCCCTTATTCCCCCTCCGTTTGCCTTTGAGGTGGTACATGATCTCAAAAGCTATTAGGATATTATTAGTTATCAATCTTCTTGGAATAAATAGACACCATTCGAGGAAAATTTTTATTAACTCTATTTACTAAAGTTTTGGCAAAAATTTTATATACCACTTTATATAAGAAAATCAGCCCTAGGTCTACCAAGTTTTGAGGACTCTTCTTCTTAGGAATAAGAATTATATTAATGTCACTCAATCTTATAGGAAAGTTTCCTATCCTTATCTAAGTTATGTAAGAGTTTTTAGTATCTCCACCCATTATGCCATAAAAGTGCTGACAAAATGATAGGTTTATTCCATCCAAACCCGGTAATTTTTTAGGGTTTATGCTGAATAATGCCTCATTGATTTTGCAAGTAGATAAAGGCACTAAGACTTTATCATTATCCTTTCTTGTAATAACTAGACTAACACTAGTAATAATATCATCATAATTTACCACACTGGATTAAAAAAGCTTACTAAAATAAGTAGATATGAGTTATCCAAATCACCAATCCATCCAACTGCCTTCATCATCCTTTAATCTTGAGATCAAATTTGTTCTTCTACATATCGTAGTTGCTGTGTGAAAGTATTGCGTGTTATGATCCCTACTTTAGAACTAAAATTGTTTAGCCCTTTACTTCTAAAAAGATTCTTATTTTTTTAGAATCTCAAAATATTATGCTTAACCTGAATAAAATTCTTCCACTAATGTACTGTCTTTGCTGGACCTTAATGTCTCCATTTTTTTTAACATTGATGAAGCCTGCAATGGAATTTTTTCTTCAAATGAAAACCCCACTTATTAAGTTTGTCACTAAAGCTCATAATTTTATCCTATAACGACAACCCATCTTAAGAACCCTAACTATTTTAGACTACTATACAACAGTTAGGCTCTATGAGCCAGAAGTTTTTAAACCAAAACTTATGACTTACCCCTTTCACCAATGGATTAAAGGGATCTAAATATATTAGTTTGTTGTCCGAAGATGAGACTTCTAAGTTGAAAAACTTTGTATTAAGAAACCTTTACATCCATTCACTTGAAGTAACAACTCTATCGAGTCTCTCCTCTACCTAATTACTCGATCCTCGTCCTATCTCCCACATTATTTATACCCTTCCATACCTAGATCAACTAAACCATAATCACTAAGACAAGCCCTAAGTCCATCAAGTAACTAATTTGGCACTCGAGTACCGTCGCACTTTTCACCCTAAAAATTATTTCATTAAAATCACCCAAGCAACACCGTGGTAAGGATAACTTATTGGCCAAACTACGAAGTATATCCCAAGATTGTCTTTTTTATCTTTTTTCAGGCATACCATAAAATCTTTAAACTTCCACTGCAAATAATTTCTGGAAGACATAGCTACATATATATGGTTCTGAGAGGAACTCAACAACCTGGTGTCAATCTTCTTCTTCCAAAGTAAAGCAAAACCTCCGATATGCCCTTTAGCTTTAACCACAAATAAACCATCATAACTTAGCTATGTTTTAAGACCCTCCAATTTATTTTTATTACACAAAGTTTCTATAAGAAAAAATCACATCCAGCCTCTTTAAGAAAATAATTTTCTTTAATATTAGAATTGTTTGTGGGTTGCCAAGCCCACTGCAATTCCAGCTCACAACACTTATTTCTCTAAGCAGGCCTAAAGACTAGAGTCGCCACCTGATCGTTTGAGAATGGAAAATAAATTCCTAATACTGCGCAAAATATGTTCCCCTTGTCAAAGGTTATGAGTTTGAAAAGTGGTTTCTACTTGATTGTTTCTTGTTATACAACACCTAGAGACTTATCACATTGTCCTAGTTTCAGTTTCATGATGACACAAATAATGCAAACATCCATAACATTCAAGATAAATACACAATAAACACAAAATAGCCATTCATCACAGTAAGAAAAATAATAAGGTTTTAATAAATCCTAATAAATACATTCGAAAGAGAAAAAAAGGCAGAAAAATAAATCTAGTACCAAATGTAAGAAGCATGCCAAACCTTTTATCATACATCATACATCCATCTCTAAAAGCATCACATTCACCATAAAAACATCAATCAAATTATATCAAACAAGTAAGAGCATTGAGTCATGTAATGAATAAACAAATGGCAATTCAATTTGGCAAATGAATAAATAATCAAATAAAATAATGAATGAATAAATAATACAAGGGACCCAAAAATATTCATTAAGACGTGGGTTGCACAGTTGGAGGAATGTGAAATCTAAAAGTGTAAATTTTAATGAAAGTAAGTAAAATACATGCTCGATGCCAAGATTAAAATTTTAATGCAAAAATTAATTCAAAATGAAAAATGATGTTAGAATGATATTTGTATGATTAAAAAATGAACTCTTTTAATACCATGGATTAAAAATGTGACTTTTTTTTTATAATGATGTAATGAAAATAGGAATTAGACAATAAAAATACAAGCTTTAAATAAGCAATGCAACTAAAAGCCAAAAATGGAATGAAAAATGCCTAGGATGATAAAAAAAAAAAAGTGCAAACTTTATGCTAGATAAATTATGAAATGCCAAAATATGAAAATAGAAATGAAGACTTTTAATCTAAAAATGCCCTTTTATATGAAAAATGCAAAAATACAACAAATAGAACAAAAATATTACTTTTAATCTAAAAATGAAATTTTGACATGAAAATTATGATTTTTTATATAATATGACAAGGACACAAGAAATAATGTGAAAATGTAATGTTTATTTGAAAAAGATAACTTTTACACAATAATGATGGAAATATGAGAAAACATGCAAAATCCAACTTTGATTCTAAATGCAACATTTATATGGGAAATGTAATTTTTACATGGAAATTACAAAAATACCAATAATAATTTAGAAATACAAACTTTAACCTAAAGATGCTACCTTAATATGGAAAATTACATAAAAAGCAACTTTTAAATAAAAATACAAACCTGTAATTAAAAAAATCCAATTTTTAAATAAAGATACAATAAAAATGCAAACTCTAAACAAATATAACAAAAATGCAAAGAAATGCCTAAAAATGCAATTTTCACACTAAAAATGGAAACTTGACATGAAAAATGCAATCTTCACATAAAACACCAAAGATGATGGAAAAAACATAAGAATGTAATTTTTACATAAAAGATATTTAAAAATATAAAAAATAATATAAAAATGCGATTTTGAACATAAAAATATAAATTTGACATGTGAAATCCCATCTTCACATAAAAATAAAAAAAATACCCAAAAATGCAAGTTTTAATCTAAGAATACAAACTTAGCATATAAAAATGCAACTTTATAAAATGCTAAAAATAATGCAAAAGTGCAAATTTTAATGTAAAAATAAAAACTTTACATGTAAAAATACAACTTTTACATAAAATATTAAAAATGTTAAAAAGGATGAAAAATGGAATTTTTAATATAAAAATGCAAACTTTAATCTAATAAATGATTTTCAAGATCAAAACACATAAAAACATGATTTTAGATGTTAAAAATGTCAATTTGCTATTATTCAAATAAATACGTAAACAAACCTAAGTATATAGGACCCATCAAAAATCACCAAAAATGCATAAATCAATATTAAAAATCACAAATTAAGTACAAATATAAAACAAACACTCCTGGAAAATTCCTCTTCTTTTCCTCCATCACATATTATATTTTGAACTACTTCTCATTTCAAATCACAATTACAACCACAAAAAAGAAAGGGGTAGAAGAAGAGAATGCAAAATATAAGAAAATAAACGTGGAAAATACATTTTAGAGTCATCAAGTAGTTTGGCTAGGCCTTTTTAATCAAAAAGATGAGTGAAGCCTTAAAGAGATGATTTTTAGGCCATCATCACCAAACATTGAAAAAATGACGTGAAAATGCGATTTTATACCTTTTAAAGTGTGCTTTGACTAAGATGAAGGCTTGGTTTAGTTCGAACGGATCTAAAATCAACCTAAAAGAAAGAAAATGATGTAGGTTTAGTCTAAATGGGTGTCTTGAGTCTTCAATCTGGTAGATTTAAAAGGCCCCCTAAAATAAAAAAAAAAGGATCTACATTTATAGACAGGCCATATTTCACTCATGGACATGTGCCTATAATTCATAGGCGTATGCCCAAGATTTATGGTCGCTTGCCTATAAGTATAATGGGCACCCACACATGCGTGATGGGCATGCACTCGTTGACTCTCTGTCTATGGGAATATGCCCATTAGGGTGGGCACGTGCCTTTTATGCTGTCCTTTTTTAGGGCATATGCACTTTTTTAAGTTTTTCAAGGTCCCGAGGTCCTTTTTTAGGGTTTTTATACTCGTATCAAACTTAAAGTTTGGAACTTTATTGGTTTAGAAGTGAAAATGGATTTGGTTTTAAGGTTTTAAATGGTCAAAGTACATCTTTGAGGCTCCAACCACTGTTTTCATGCTTTCTCTAATAGATTATTCTCATCACTAGATCGTTATGGCAAATTACAAAAACTTAAGTATCAACAGTTGCCCCCTGCTTCATATGTGATGATTAAGTGTGGTTAGTAGAGATTTAACTAATATCAGTGCATGTGAAAAATACGAGACAAGATGCAAGAAGTTAAAATAATTACCTATTGTTAAGGTGTTGTTGTTCTAAGCTGAATTATCGATTGCTATGTAGTTGTTATGAGTATTAAGCAGGTGCTGGTATAGCCACAATGGGCATCATGCCAGAGTTTTAATCTTTGAGGTGTCATATAGCGGCTGTGAATGTCAGGCAAATGTCATTATAGCTGTTGTGGGCATCAGGTGAGTTGCTATACAGCCTCCATCCAGGCTTCAAACAAATGTCATTTATTGCTATTGTGAGTGTCAGGCATTAATCTGGATACCGTATAGCAACTATGAGCGTCAGGCGAATGCCGTTATAGCCGCCTTGGGCATCAGGCGAGAAGTGAATTGAAGGTGTTTTCTTCAACTTTTATGACACCCCTCCCTACCGGTACCTTCATTAGCTAGCACTATTCTTCTTACTGTCTGCCCCAGGCACCGATGTGGAGAGGCGTCACTTCTATGATAAAAACCTAATGTCAACTTAATGTTTAGATTTGATGTATCATTCAACAATTAGAAACATATACATATAATCATTAATAGCAATCATAAAAAATAATTAAGATCGATGGCAAGAACAACAAATACTCGACTAGAATAATATACATATATAGTGTTCTATCACAAGAGGGCTGGAAAGGGATATGGTTATATAGGATCATATACAAATGTACACCAAAAATATATATACAACCCATCTACCCAGCATCTAGGCCTAACTATCCCTGAAGAATACCGCGGTAACTACAGCAAAAATGCAGTTACTCTCTATTATAAAGCCCATCCATAAAAGAAAAAGGGTTTAAAAGCTGCTAAGTCTAGGTCAGGGAAACCCAAACCCCCGATGTAGTTGTATAAGTTACTATCATGACAGTTATATATCCATCTAGAAAATCCTGCCATTCCGTATAGGTGTGGTAGTCAATGATAATGGGTTCTAGAGAGACCCTCAAGGATACGATAGCATTAACATCATATCGGACGAAGTAGTGGACCTTTATCTCGTCTCTTACTACATCGTATGTCATAGCGATCTAGTGTATAGCCATACTATGTACACTATATATAATATCTAATTTATTCTAAAAAAGAAAATAAAAATAGAGTGGTAAGTATTTTCATAAGAAAATACCCAGTGAATAGATACACTACAATGCTATCATAAGAAACAATATGAATGAATAATAATTAGAATATTTTACATAATCATGATTTATTTTCATCTTGCTCATAAAAATAATTCTTTAAATTAAATGAGTTCATAATCAAATTATAAGAATCATTTCAAACAATTCATTAAAAATTCAATTTCGGCTTCTCGGAATTTAAATTTTCTTTTTATCTTCCATACATTTCAAACATCTTTCCTTTTAAAATTACATTCTTATATTTTTAGCATAGCACAATACAATATAGTATTGCTAAAATAAGTAGGAACAGGTCAGGTTGCTATTGACGTGGTGGGTACCAATCAGCACATCGAAGGTTCAATCCATGTATGCATACCAATATATATACCACTCGAATTAGCCCTACAGGCTTTTATGAATCTCGAGCATTGACCCAAAGATAGTTATAATAATCGAATATCTCATATCCATCAATTCCTCATTATACCCCAAGTACAAAGATATCATTCACACGTGAGTTGCTGTGTCCCAAACACAGTTTTATATTGCACAAAACCCAGCTGTACCCCTAGCACAGTCTTACTATAACCTTTCCTTTCACTGTATATGTGCTCTCAAAATCATTATATTTTCAAATTTTTTATATACCTCTTGTGAATTAAAACTCTGAATTTAGTTTATAAATTATGTAAATTACAAATTTGGGTTAAACATCGATTAGAATTAACTTAAAACTGCATTTTGTTCCGCTGAGGTGTGGCTCAGTGTAAAGGTGCTGCTTCTGTGCTCACTGAGGCACCTCTTTAAGGCCTTCAATTCATTAAGGCACTGCCTTAGTGGCCTAATGAGGCGTCGCTTTAGTGCTCACTAAGGCATCACCTGAGGGCTTTGGCGAGCTGAGGCGCCGCCTTAGTACAATCAGGTGCCGCCTGATTATACTGTTCCAACGTTACAATTTTTAAATTTTCATTAGACAGATTTAAACAACCCAAAAACACTCGATATTAATGTGAAAATTTAAGAATAACAAAGAAAAGAAAGAAATCTTCTCATAAAATGTCCTCCTCCTTTTTCTTTCTTTTTCTCCTTCTTCTTCTTCTTCCTCTTCTATTTTTTTCTTCTTCTTTATCTACAGAATATGGTGGTTTATGCCATATTCTCCTTTTAACCCCTTAACTTTATTTATTTCAATTTAGTCCTTCTTTCAAACTTATTTTTTTATAATTTAGTCCTGACCCAAAATAACTTTAATTATTTGGGTACAGATATGACAACTTTGACCACTTAGTATTTTTCATTATGCTTTTATTATTTTTTATTTAAATTATTAGGTTGCAGTAGGTTTGTCCATCTTGGGATCTTTCTTTTGTTAATTACCAGCTAGAGCACTACAAATAAAAATACATGCACATATAACTGCTATTCATGACAATTAATTGTTAAAAATGCATTAAGATGATTCTGAGACTAGATGAAATTATGCATTAAACATGTTATCAATTGCATGCAATTGAATAACCTCGCATTTTAATAATTGCTAGTTCTTAAACAAGCTTAATACAACTCATCAATGTTAAGAATTGTATATATTAGTGAGTTTAGACTATTTCAACCATCATAATTTTAATTTAATGCAAATTTAAGAACCTTGGAAACACAATTAATAACTTAAAATGTATTCATTTACCAAGTTAAGAGCAAATTGCTCATGTGAATTCATGGAAAATTCATAAAATGGGAACTTATGAATAATACAACAAGCAGAATAAAATCATAATCATCACCAAGTCCTTAAGTAGAGATTTGATAGATAACTATTATTATTATTTTTTCTTTCTTTTAATAGAAGCTTTTCCTTCTTTAGCATCCTCCGCCTTTCCCACACTACTCGGCATGGATATCGCTAAAGGGTCTTTTAGGATACTTATACTCACTTTTGAGAATTGGAGTAGTTAGAGGCTTTAAATTTTCAATTCTTCCTACATTTTAGTTTTCTTATTTTTCCTTTGAGCAATAATTCTCCCTTTTAATATCCCCCACCTTTCCTATATTACTCAGTGTAGATACCACTAAAGAGTCCTTTAGGATACTCGTACTTATTTTTTAGCATTAAAGTGGTTAGGATGCAATTAAGCTATCATGTGCTCTCTCAAGAACTATTTTATATCTATCATTCATCTTACTTATAATTATCATCCATAGGCCTCATTCTGTAAATCTTCCATCATTCAAGTAATAAGTAAGCATTTGGTTGATTAAAGCTCAAAAAATCTTAGTCTAAAGTTGTCAGTTGTTCCTAAAGGATTGCAAAATAAGCATTAAGATAAGATCATAGCAATCGAAATTAACAAATTCACTTCTAGTATGTACAATTCATGACATTGATAAGATTGCAAAAATACAAGAGTAAGGATAATCAATGCATCATAAATTCTTAATATATGAATGTAAGTGCACGATTGTATAATTAAACACATGTAAATTCATGACATGACACCCAAATACAAGATGTGGATACGACCCTAAATGTAAGACTGCCAACCTAAATGTAATACTAACTAATGTAAACACTAAAAAAGAAATATAAATATACAGAGAAAATAATAGAACTATTACTCCCCTAGAGTAAATGCGAGCTAGATGGTTATATAGATGACAAATGAGGACTTCTAAGGTCTTCAAAATTCTACTCAGGCTCCCTTTCATGTCTTAAAGCCTTCGAGGCATCAAATGAATCAATAAATTGCCATTATAGTCTTTAGCACATAAGGTGGATTAATGTAATGATGTTATAGTCTTTAGAACACTAGGTAGATTAAGGTAATGTTGTTATAGTCTTTAAAACATCAGGCAACTTGAGGTAGTGCCGTTATAGTCTCTTGGACATCAAGCGAGTTAAGGTAATGCCATTATAGTCTCTAAGACATCAAACGAATGCTGCTATAGTTGCTGCTATAGTTGCTGTGGGCATTAGGCCAATTCTAATTATGAGGTTATAATCTCTGGAATATCAAGCAAATGCTGCTATAGCCACTGTGGGCACTATACCAACTATGATTATGTTGTTATAGTCTCTGAGACATTAAGTGAAAAGTGAGGTATTATTGTATAGTCTTTGGGACATTAGGCAAATATTGTATAGTTTTTAGGACTTCAAGTAAGACATGAAGTAACATCATAAAGGTAAATGCTACATAGTTTCTAGGACTTTCAGCAAATTTAAAATAGTGATATGGAGGCGAATATTGTATAGTCTCTAGGACTTCAAGCGAATTGAAGATAATACCTTAGAGGTAACTATTGTATAATCTCTGGGACTTCAAGGAACTGAGATGATGCCATAGAGGCAAATGTTGTATAGTTTTTGGGACTTCAAGAAAACTGAGATGATGTCATAAAGGCAAATATTGTATAGTCTCTGGGAGTTCAAGCAAATTTAAAATAGTGCCATGGAGGTGAATGTTGTATAGTCGTTGGGACTTCAAGCAAATTGAGATGATGCCATAGAGGCAAATGTTGTATAGTCTTTGAGGCTTCAAGCAAATTTGAAATAGTAACATGGAAGCGAATGTTGTATAGTCTTTGGGACTTCAAGCAAATTTGAGATAATGCCATGGAGGCAAATGTTTGATAGTCTTTGAGACCTCAAGCAAATTAAGGTTATGTCGTATAGGTAAATGATGTAGTCTTTAGGACTTCAAGAACATTTAAAATAGTGCCATGGAGGTGAATGCTGTATAGCCTTTTTAGGCATCAGGTGAAATGCTATACAACCTTTTTAGGCATCAAGTGAAAGTGAATTATGTTAATGCCATATAGCATTTTGAGGCATCAAACGAGGTGCTATATAGCCTTTTAGGCATCAAACAAAGAAAACTATGATTATGTTGTTAAAGCCGTTTTAGTCATCAAGCAAAGTGTTGTATAGCCTTTTAGGTATCAAACAAAGAAAACTATGATTATGTTGTTACAGCCTTTTGAGGCATCACGCAAAGTGCTATATAGCCATTTTAGGCATCAGGCAAAAGTGAATTGCGATAATGCCATATAGCCTTTTGAGGCCTCAAGCAATATATAGTTATGTGAACTTAATCTTAGTATGAGTGATGTCTATTAGGAACTAGCTTAAACCTTATTAGAATGGGATGAATTTTACCAGTGATTAGTTTAAGTTTAGTTGGAAAAGGATTGCCCCCTTTTTTTTATTAGGAGTTAGTATGGGCTGAGCCAAAAGGAATGGTCTTTTATTGGAGGTCGGTTTAGTCTTTTGTAATTTTTAAAGAGAATGAATAGTGCTTTCTAAGGATTATGAAGAATGTTTATTAGGTGGCATGAAGGTCTTTGACTTGAAGGTTTTTAGTTTAAAGGTTTCTGGTTTGCATCATATGTGGTCTGATATGCCTTGGACGCCATTCCTTAAAATTGCATCCTGTTTGAAGAGTCTAACATTATAGCAAGCTAAATGCCTTTAGCTGTTGGGCAGACTTTTTTCAAAAAAAGAGTCGTAGGCAGTTGGAGTATGCCCCTATATGCTTGAGTTAGCATATGGCAAATGACTTTTATCCATTGTTTTGGAACTTTTTGAGCTTGCCCCCTTTACTTTGTGCATTTGTTCATCCCTTCTCATAGATGTCTTTGATCACTTATTAATTCTCTAGCATCATGCATATAAATGCATGTATGCATGCAATGCTGATGGTTATGTCTTACAATTGTGCTTTTCATGCAAATGCTTACATGCATAGAATGCCAATGATTAAGCTTAATGAGAAGATGCCAATTATTAGCTTACCTTTGAGGCATATGCAGTGGTGTATATGTGTGTCTATGGATCCAAATGATTATGTAATGAGATAAAAGTTATAATTTCTTTAAAGTGCATAAGTAGATGCGTGTATACATGTGATGTAAGATGATTGTGTTTTATTATAAAGAAAGGGAACTACTTGTGTATGCACGTGTGCATGGATTGCTGATAGTTATACTTCAAGAAGAAGGGAAGGAACACTTATTCTTTTGTGGTAAATGTATTAGTGTGTGTATGCATGTAATGCAAATGTTCATCTTATATAATAAAGAGGGAACATTTTTCTTGCTTCTAAAGTTTATTGCACATATGCAAGGAATATTAATGATCATGCTATTAATTGTAGGGAAGGATTGTGTCTTTCTACAATATATGGGTGTGTGTAAAATATTAATGATCATGTTGCATAATGAAGAGAGAAGGTTGTCTTTGGAGGTGTATGTGCAAATAAGTCTATGCATGTAATGCAAATGATTATACAATAGGATGGAGGAAAAGGTTAGTTATTTCTTTAACATATATGTGTAAGTATATGTGCTTATGTAACATACGTGATTGTGTTGTATAATGAGAAAGATATACATGTACCATCAATGATCATGTCGTATGATGAGATGGCTTGTGCATACTCATACACATAAGATACTAATAGTTTTACTTCAGCGTGAAAGGGATGATTGCATTCCTTTTTAGGTGTGTAAGTAGGCACATGTATGGGCGAAATGTTGATGATTATGCTACATGAGGAGAACTGCCTTATTTTTTGAGGCATATAAGCATATGCGAGAAAATTGCATTATTCTTTGGGCATATATGCAAATGTATGTAATGCAAATAGTTATTCTTATATAATGAAGGGGAAGATTGTTCTCTTTTATGCATGCATGCATATAATGATAATGCTAGGATGAATTTTTTTTTGGGTGTATATATAAATACATGTATGCATAGAATGCTAATGATTATATTATGGTATAAAGGGAAAGATCATTTTTTGAAGACATATGCACACTAACGATGCATAATGAAAAAGGAAAAGGGTATTTTTCTAGGGTAGAAATGTTGGCCACTTCTTTGAGGCAATAATGCATTTATAAATGCAATGTGAATACTTTATGATGCATGATCTGGGGGGAAGATTATTTGCTTTTCATTATAATATAAGTGTTGCAGCATGTGTAAATGTATTGTGAAAGGTCATACTATGTGTGGGGTGCTAGTGATTATGATGTACAATGAAGAGGTTCAGACACGCTTGTGAGCATATATTATGCATGCGATGCTATTGAGTGTCCTGCTCGATGAAGGAGAGGATTACTCATTATACTAAGATGGACAAAGTTATGCATGTATGCGATGCGAATGATCATGCTTTATGAGGATATAGTAACTGCTTGCCTTTTTGAGGCATGCATATGGATGCATGTATGAATATGATGTCAATGGCTGTGAGACAAGATGAAGATTATAAAGATTATTTATTTTTATAAGGTGTGCATGTATGAATGATTAGTAAGTATGGTAAAGACGGTGGAATATTTACTTTTATCTGAGGTGCACGTATAGATGTATATATGGATGACACACTAATAACTGTGTTATTTATTGAAGAATGAAGGTTACCTTTCTTTCCAAGGCAAATACATTTGTTAAATGTATGTTTGATTAGAATATTAATGATCATGTTGTATAAGGAAAGGGAGTATTGTGTTATCATTAAATGCTAATGACCACATTGTGTAATGGTAGAAAAGGCTATTATTCTAAGGTATATGTTGATAGATGTATGTAATGCAAAGATTATTCCCCCTGAGGATGGTGTGGCTGCTTACTTTCTTAAGGTATGTACATGGATATATGTATATATATAATGACCAAGATGCAATATGAAGGTGAAATTTGATTTATTATTTTTTTTGAAAGCATACACATAGTGTGTGTATGAATGGACTAACAAAGGTGTTGTTATAGGCTGAAATGAAGCATTTGTTTGCCTTTTAGAGATATGAATGCATGTGAAATGTACATACACACATAATTCAAATGGGTATGATGTATGATGAGAGTGAGTGTTAAGCTCTAAATGGTCTTTGGTTATTCAGAGATCAAGGTAAGTTGTTATATGACAAGAGAGGCTTATTTCAAAGGTTAGGTTAAGGCTCTTTAGGAAGAGTTAACTAGTAAGTAGTTTATGGCTAGAGACACTAGGATCATAGCTGATATTGAGAGGGCCAACTCAAGTAGAGGCAAAACTAAAGATCTTGATAATGATGCACTAAATTGATTTGGTTATTTCTTAGCTAGGAGGCCATCTTGGATATCAGGGAGACTGATGGTTGTTCAAGAATTTTTAGATCATGAGCCATTGAATTGTCGATTATTTTGACATAGAGTTAGGTGCAAGGTAGGTTAAATAATTTGGTGGAGTTTATGATGGAAATAGGAAGCCGGACTGAGTAAGGGTGGTCTTTTAGAAGTGGTTTTAGATATTTAGAAAATAAGGGTTTTATTAGTGGCTAATTTAGGTTTCACTTGAAGGAAATGGTCTTTTATTGAAGGTTGGCTAAGAATGAAGGCTTTTAGTGAAGGCAAGCTTTAGGTCTTGAAAGGTCTTAGGTATGCACAGGTTTTAAAGAAAGACAAACATTTGGAGATTTTTAGAGGATTATTAGCCATACATATTAGAGGGATTAGCAGGTCTTTTGGTTTTCTCTCTTCGATCTATATTGCATATATGGTATAATGTAGTCTATGGAGCCTATCATAATTCCATCTTATAGAATTTATTATCGTAGCACATTCGGTGCATCCAGTTGCTAAATAGAATTACTTTTTGCACAAGCCCATTTTGGATCTAAACTGCTATATAGTTAATGGCCTTGTTACTCTTGCTAGAAGTTTGACAACTGCCCTACCAGGGATGCCCTTGGAGAATTTTGAACTTAGCTTTTCATATGCTGACTATCCTTATAATCCTTGGTCACGTTTGAGGGTGGATTTAGACTTCTATGTAAAAAAAAAAAAAAGACTTATTTCTACTGAGATGATATCAAGTGTAGCAAGTGTTTGTTTATTCAAGTACATGCCTCAAACTATTCTATTTTACTTTGTTATTTTTCCTTTTTTTGCCAAGGTGACCCTTTTGGAGATTTTTTTAACCTACCTGGGCTCTCTTTTATTTTTATCCCTCTCCTTTTTTTTCTTTTTCATTTATTTTTTATTTTCCCTCTTTTACTTACGCCGTCTTCTTTGCGAAGGTTTTCAATCGTAATTGGATTACTCACCTTTTTTTTTCTAAATGAGGCTATAATAAGAATTAAGCATCTCAAAACTTTAATAAAATACCGAAATAAACAATGATTGCTAATAATTCAAAAGTTGATAAAGAACTTAGAATTTTGTTAGAAGGAATTACATTAACTATTTGATATTACTCATACTACTTAGTAAAATAATAAGGCAATAGTTCATTGTATTCATCTAATCAGTACATACAAAAAAGTTCTAACAGCAACTTCACTGTAGCACTTCAGACTTGATATAGGGAGGCTGATATTACTTGGCTATTTCTGATCATCGTCTAAGATGGGTTCTTATTATTCACTTTCTTTTTTCGCCCTTATACTGGCTGGATGCAGAGCTCTGAAAGGTAGGTAATATTTTGTTTCTTTGAAATTTTAGCAAACTAAATGAGACATTATTTATTTGAAAAGCTGGAGGTAATATGGTTTGGTAGTCAGGTGGCAGATCGTCTTTGGTGTGAGGTCTTGTCTCTGGGTTCTTAATTCTCTCCAAGTTAATTAAGTCTTGAATTTTATGCTTTAGGGCATTGCAATCATCCATGGCATGGCTAGAGACTTGGTGGAAGTGATAAAAATGGTTAGGGTCAATGTGTGAAGGCAAAGAGTCTGATGGTAATTTTAGTTTAAGAGATTTTAGACGTTCTCTTGTTGAAGTATTTGGAACACTTTGGAGAGAGGCAGTTTAGAGTGAAAAAATTTTATTTTAGTTGGGGAACGATTAATCACATGCACTTCTAAGCATTCAGAATACAGTAGGCCAAAGTTTGTTGAATCTTAGTTGCCAATTAGGCAGGAACTATGATATTCATTCTAAAGTTATTGAGCTTCAACATTTATAATTTTGACCCCAGCTTGGTATAGGACTTTGAAGTTAGGGTAGTGAGTGCACAACATATTCTACCTAAGACAGGGGAGTGCGCTTTTAATTACCATCTCCATTTGCTCATCTTTAGGAGGCAAGTTCTTTAATGGCCTTAGCCTACCATCTTACAATATTTAAGAGAAATTCTCCCCAGGATTCTGCTTAATAGCTTCTAAATTGCATCTTGTGACATCCAAGTGAATATTATGCTCATATTGTTCAATAAACTTCTGTGTCAAGGCCCTCCAATCACTCTTAATCTCTTCTTCTAGGTTGAAAACCAAGGCCTTTGGTCCTTCTTCTAGTGGTGTAAAGGAGAAATACATAATTTATGCCTCTATAAGCTTAATTACAACCATAAAGGTGGCATACTTCTTTAAATGCACTATAGGGTTTCCAGTGCCATCATATGTAGTAAAGTTAGGAAGTTTAAAATAAACCACAAGGAGTTCATCCCTAAAAATCTCCAAACAATGTAGTCACAATTCCTTGGGGAGGTTTTGCCATTGAGCAAACATTCAAGTTATGTCACCATGTTGGCTAGCCTTTTAGATTCTTCTAGTGATTCAAACTTAGTAGGATGAATTGGGAGCTGAGGCAATACTTCTTTCAAAGTTCAATAATGCTCATTAGTTTCATTAATCTAATTTGGTATGTCCATCATAGCCCTCCCCTTATTAACTCTTAGATTTATAGAATTAAACATTTTATCAAGGCTCCAGTCATCTTGGTAATGCAGGGTTTAATCAGAGGTGGACTTCATTTCAGCTCGAAGAATGTCAACTGAGGTGCTATTAGTGAAGAATTTCTAAAATTGCTCTTTAAGTGGGTTCTCGAAAGTTTTTTTTGATCCTCAGGTTGTTTGACCATTTTGAACATTAATAATTGCTGACTCTCCCCTTGGACATGTTTTAAGGGATTATGACTGCAAAATAATAAGACCAGTGCAATTAATATAAAGTGTATGCATGTAATCTCATACAAGGAATATGATAAGCACGGAGGGTGAAGATATCGTGAATCCATAAAGAGTGCATGCATGCAATGTCATGCAGAAAAATGAGTTTATCATGAAAGTTAAAGACATTATGAATGCAAGTTATATCATGCATGAGATGTTAATACGTAATCTTATTAAGATGCAGTATGACTATAAAGAATATAGGTTAGTAATGTATCTACATGTATATGTAAGAAGTAAATTAAAGAAAAGAAAGCATGTGAAAGTAAAATATCATGAATTATGGCATCTATTTTTGTATGTATGCATATATGTATGTATGCACGGCACTGCAAAAGGTCATGGTTAGTATGTATGCATTACATGTTCGTGTAGGACTTTATTAATAATGCATTACATTACATATATGAATGTATGTGTGAAGATGGCTAATAAAATAAAGGAGAAGTGTTAGAAGATGGAAACAAAATAAGTTAGTGTGAAAGAAAAGATCTTTTGTATGCATTCTATGTTATGCACTGCATGGAAAAGAGGTTAGCATGTATGCATATCATATTTATATGAAACCTTATTGAAATATAGAAATGGCTACAAAAATTAAGGTTAGTAATAATATGCCTATATGCTCATATGTATGCATGATAGAAAATAAATCCAAAAAAATAGAAATCAGTTAGTTAAAAGAAAAGAAATGGTTAGTATAAACCTACAAAATGAATAAACCAATTACATGCAATTGCTCCCTTCCAACCTTATTAATTCATGAAGGTATAGATTCTGACCTAGGTGGGTTCGATCCTCTGTCAACAGGGGACTTCGGTTGCGCACTCAAGTTCGAGCGCTACCAATCTGTTCCGGGAGTAAAAAAATTAACGACGCTTATGGTCAAAGCATGCCTATTTTAGCATGATCATATGTTATTCGTACGAGCAATACAAAGCCAATATGTCAATATAAATGGGTGTTTGATTAGAATATATCATGCTACCTCATAATAGTCTACTGGATAGTAAGAGGGTTGAGCTACATGTGAATTTCTGCATAGCCCAAGTCAATCAAGTTTGGTAAGTATCACAGTGGGTACTTATATGCATAATCCTCAGATGGCATAACATGATCATAACAGGGTATTTATGGTTTTAAACAAAAGTGAGTCATTTGTTACTTTTAGAATAGACTAAACCAACCAAATAAAAAACCTCGACCTTGGCCCCTTATCCGGAAAATAATAAATGACATGCATTCTCTAGTATTTTCATCATAGTACCATAGACTCATTAGGTCCATATTGAAGGGGTAAGATTCAAAGCAATCAAAATTAAAGCGAAAATTTTAAAATTTTGATCACATGCAACTCTTGCATGAATATTAGAATCTTACCTAGCCCAAAAACACATCACAAGCAAACTTATATGGCTAAAAACATGCATGATGGATAGCATTTTTAAATCAACAACCAAGTTAAAGCATCAAGCCATAAATCCTACCAACTAAGAGTTTATTAGCACTTACAAAACTCCTAAGCATGTAGCACACTCGGCAAAGTTTGGTTATTGTGATCCACAAGCTCCAAGCTCCCTAAATATGAAGCCTCTAGCTTGAAACACACAAGTTGCATGAGGAAGATCTTCAAGGATGATGGAGTACTACCCACAAGCCTCTCTTATTTTCACCCAATATGCTTATTAGAACTCCTCCAAGCTTGAATGTGTGTAGGACTAAGTGACAAGCTCCAATGGATATCAATGGTAAACTTGTGCAACTCTTGAACAATAATGGCCTTTAACTTAATAGTTCATAGAACAACACATGAGTATATAAATCAATTGAAGTGGATCCTATGGCCTTGGTCATAACACTTGCTCCATTTCCAAGTCTTAAGGTCACTTCTTTGGGCCTCAACCTTCTCTTATTTGCTAGATCCTATAAGGATGAACAAATGTGAGAACTTGCACCGGTATCCAATACCCATGCATTAGATAAGCTCTTAGAACATTTAAAAGCAAATAAATTAGTGAAAGTCTCACCTTCTCCATCCTTGCCCCTTTCCTGTTATTTTGAGAGACTCAAGGAACTTAGGACAATTCCTCTTCCAATGTCCTTCACCTTGGCAGTGGAAACACTTTCCTTTGCCTTGTTCTTCCCTCACAATGGCCTTGCCCTTATTCTTGGCTATTCCTCCCGTGGGCTTGACAACACTTGTCTTACCTTTCTTTTTCTTATTGTCTTTTTTCTTAGTCCAACTAGAAGTGGCAATAAGCATAACCTCATTCCCTTTGCTCCCTTGAATGGCCTTTTGGGCTATCACAAGCATGTTCATTATCTCTATAAGAGTGCACTCAATCTTGTTCATATATAAGTTGGAAATGGTTTGCCCGAAAGATTCGGGAAGGGATTGAAGGATCAAATCCACTTAGAGATGGTAGTCCATTATGAAATCTAGACTCTCTAGCTCTTCCATTAATCTAATCATAGAGTTTACATGGGCTCCCACTTCGTCTCCTTCCTTCATCTTTATACAGAACAATAGCTTTGATATCTCATATCTAGCCATCCTACTATGCTCACCAAACAACTCTTGTAGGTGTAGTAGGATTTCCCTTGCACTTGTGTACTTCGTATATTGCTAATGGATCTCGGTGCATATGGAAGCCCACATTATGCAACGTGCTTGCATATCATAATCTTTCCATTTTTGAAGAGTATCATGCTCCTCTTGGGAAGCATTTAATGGAAGGGGTCCAGGGAGGTTCTATTCTAATACATATAGTATTTTCTTGAAAGCTAAAACAACTTTTTGATTTCTCAGCCAATCAATAAAATATGGGCCCGTGAGCCTATTATTGTCGAGTATGATGGAAAGTGGGTTTGATGGTCTTATGTTATTAATTTCTGCAAAAGGTAACAAGATTGATTAATTGTATGTCATTGTAATTACCCTTAGATTTGGTTTTTAATCATAATAGCCTCCCATTAACTTGGCGAATCCTACACTTCTAAATAGGAAACAGAAATCCCTTGTTTGATGGATTTCTAGTGGGTCATGGAGTTCTTAATGGGCCACTATTATCCCTCAGGTACACATTACCATTCTTGGAATAATAGTTCTCATTAAGTGGAAAACTCTTTTCCAACATATCTCATGTGAGGTTCCATTAATCTGGCTCCTAATGTTACGGGCCTCGGGTACACCTAATTGCCATTCTTGGCCTTTAGCATTAGTTAGCTCCATACCATTGGATCAGTGAAATGTATGGATTTGAACACTATAGACCTCAGGTACTCCTATTTGCCATTCTTAGCCCATAGTGTATCCATACACCTATAACATCTCATGCTTAACAATAATACTACATGAATCTCTTGGGCCTTATGTACACCCCTGTGTATCCATAGCCGATGTACATAAGTCCAAAACTATGCAAGTTGTTGCTCCAATGGAGCCTAGACCTAAATTTGATTGGAAGATTTTTGGGTTTTTAATTAAATCTCACTTTGCACACTAGTCGGTGTACAACATATATCTCTTATACATATCACATACATATATAGCATGCCATAATATACATATAACATATATACATTGCACATGCAAAATGGATCCACAAATAAGGAGTGATCATGGGCCTTTCTTAAGCCTATTCTAACTCTTAGAATAATTATAAATGGGCCAAGCCATTATTCCATGAGCCTCCTTTGTCACCATCACCATGGGCTTGAATGGGCCACCAAATTGAACACTTCAATCTTTAAGTCACAACTCTTGTGATTTATATTCAATCCTTAGCATACCAAGGTAAATAATTTACATTCTAAATATAGGCAATTAACACTTAATTACATAATAATAATAATAAAATTAATTATTATTACAAACTATAGGATGTAAACTAAGTCCATGATCATTCCTTACATGTATGACAAGCAAACATTCAATAAAATACAACTCTTACATGTTATATGAA
>CATIWO010190023.1:0-14942 GCA_949673435.1 Macaranga tanarius
AATATAATTCACATAAATAATAAAATTTTAACATAACAAGTTGAACTAATATGTTAAAATGTATGGAATAAAAAATATTTTAGATTTTCTTAGGCCTTAACAACCTTATAATTTAATAATTGATGGAATATAGACTTATGAATATACAAATGAATTTGAGTCCATCTAATACAATATCGATTGATTTATATTAAAATATAATTTGTATCATTCATATATCACATATATTTTTCATATATTTATGAGAAAATTTCAGAAAAAGGCCTGTTTGACCAAGCCTCTTTCTTTTTTGGTCCGACCCATTTTATTTTTTCATAACTGATTTTTGCGGTTTCATATTTGGCCTGGCTTCTTTTTATTTTTCATTTATGGTCTTTTTTTTGTTTATCAGCGGTTTCTAGTCAGTTTTTTTATATTCTCGTCGTTTCGTTTTCTTTATCTTTGTCTGCTATTTGTTCTCTTTGTTCATCTTTTCAATTTCTTCTTATTTTTTATTTTCTTAAGAAGTTTTTTCTTATTGATTTGAATTATTATAGTGAAAGATAGTAGTGATTTTATTTCTAAGAAACCACATTCTTCTCCTTCGTCTCAAAAGAAGTTGGATAATTTAAGTATCTTTTATTCATTAATATGGACTTATCAACAATTAATAAGAATTATCAAAACTAAAGAATTAATCTTGTTTTCTGATGTTTCCAAAGTTCTAGAACATTATTCTATGATTTGGTTCATCACTACGTTTCAAATAAAGCGTAAATAGTTAGAATCGGAAGCATTACAGGTCACGGAGGTGCAAACACTGTGCAAGGGCGCCGACCACGCGCCACGGAGGCGCAGACCACCAGCGGAGGCGCCACCCTCTCTCCTTTCCGGAGGCGTCCCGACTTCCCATCGCGGATAGCGGAGGTGCCGCCCAGCGTCTCGGAGACGCTGCCCACCATGGCGAAGGCACCACCCACTATGGTCAGAGGCGCCGCCTCTACGTTGGGGCGCCACCCTCTGGCCATCTGGGTCGACTCGACAACAGCAGAAAATTCGACAAAAACTTAATTTTACATAATTTTAGGCATGCCAGAAGTTCAATTAACAACTTTAAACTAAAGAAACATTCATATACAACTCAAAAGCATCTAGATCAAGTCTAAAACTACGGATTTAACCATCAATATACTTAAATTTCAGAATCAAAGACTTGAAAAATAAAAACACATAAACTTGAGTTTAAATCCACCACTCACAAATTTCTCCAGCCGAATTCGTTCTTAGCTTGTGGAAATTCGATTTCTCCTTAGTTTCCAGACCAATTCTTCTTCCTCTTTTGCTTCTGCCATCTCCTCTTTCTTCCTCCTTCTTTTCTTCTCTTCCTCACCATACTTTCGACTATTGAGAGCTAACAACTCTCCTTCTTCCTCATTTGGCCCTTCTTCTTTTCTTTCTTTCTTCTCAACTCTAATTACTTCCTTTAGTTACACCTTAGTCCTTTCTTTCTTTTCAATTTCATCCTTAAACTTATTTAATTATTCCACACATATTAATAATTATTCTTATCATTTCTCACATATATAATATACTAACTCTTAACAACCTCAATTTAATACCTTATAATTAATCTCTATTTAATCTCATCATAGTACACAATAATTCATTACTTAATTATCCCTTTAAAATAAATGACAATTAACTCTAATTGATATTCATTTAATATAATCAGATAAATATTTTTTAATTATCATTAATCTAAAATAATCCAGTTTTGGGACACGGATGTTACAATTCTCTCCTACTATAAGAAATTTCGTCCTCAAAATTTGTACAAGCTTAAAATAATTACACAAGTCCTGGGTATCTATGCCTCATATCATCCTCTCGCTCCTAGGTAGCTTCCTCTTAAGAGTAATTCTTCCATAACACCTTGACTAGAGGAATAATCTTGTTCCTCAAAAGTTTTTGTTCCCTAGCTAGAATTCGCTTCTTTATAACTTAAGTTCTCTTTCAACTCCACAGGTTACTCCTTCAAAACATGAGTGAGGTCACTTATATATCTCCTCAATATAGATACGTGAAACACATTGTGTACTCCCTCAAGCATTGGGGGTAAGGCTAATCGATAGGCTACTAGCCCAATCCTTTCAATAATCTCATACGGTCCTATAAACCTAGGACTTAACTTTCCTCGTTTTCCAAACTTTATCACCCATTTCCATGGAGATATTTTTAGAAATACCCTATCACCCACATTAAACTCAATGTCAGTTCTCTTTAAATTAGCATAACTCATCTGTTTATCCTGAGCTGCCTTAAGATTAGCTCTAATTATCTGAAGATTATCCGTCAGTCTGAGGGTGAAAAGTAGTGCTAAACCTCAATTTAGTACCGAGTGCTTCCTGTAAACTTGGCCAAAACCTCGAAGTGAACCTCAGATCATAATCTGACACAATGGATACTGGCGTTCCATGTAACCTTATTATCTCCTTAATGTACAACTCTGCCAGTTTATTCAAACTATATGTTATCTTAATCGGTAAAAATATGCAGATTTTGTCAATCTGTCCACGATTACCCACACTGCATCATTTCCCTGTTGTGTCCTTGGCAATCCTACCACAAAGTCCATGGTTATATGTTCCCATTTTCATTCTGGTATAGGCAATGATTGTAATAAACCAGCTGGGTGTCTATGTTCAACTTTGACTTACTGACACGTTAAACACTTGGAAATATATTCCGCAATGTCCTTTTTCATTCCTTTCCACCAGAAATTCTCTTTCAAATTCTGATACATTTTGGTGCTTCCAGGATGCATCGCATATGCAGCACAATGCGCTTCTTCCAGTATTTCCCTTCTTAATTCCTCTTTATTTGGAACATAAATTCATTTTCCCATCCTTATCACTCCTTGATCATTATAATTCAGATCCTTGTTCTTTCCACTTTTTACATCTTCAATCCATTGCAGTGCTTCATCATCAGTTTATTGAGCTTGAGCAATTCTTTCCGTCAATAATGGCCTCACTTTCAAGGTGGCTAATACACAATCAGGTGTATCTACTCTGAGTTCAACGTTTAGTTTTCTAAGCTAGATTAACATTGGCATCCTCGTAACACGTATGTAATGCAGATTCCCAATCGATTTCTGATTAAGAGCGTCTGCCACAATATTGGCTTTGCCTGGGTGATACTCAATCATACAGTCGTAGTCCTTCAATAACTCCATCTATCTCCTTTGTCTCAAATTCAAATCCTTCTGACTAAGGATATACTTGAGACTCTTGTGATCCGTGAATATTTGGCACATTTCTCTATAAAGATAATATCTCCATATCTTTAAGGCGAAAATCACCGCTGCCAATTCCAAATCATGCGTGGGATAGTTTTGCTCGTGAGGTCTCAGTTGTCTGGATGCATAAGCAATGACTTTGCCTTCCTGCATCAACACACAACCTAACCCTTAAATCAAAGCATCACTATACACCACAAATCTACCGCCTTCCACTAGTAAAGTCAACACAGGTGCAGTAGTCAATCTTTCCTTCAGGATTTTGAAACTCTGCTGACATTCAAGAGTCCAATGATATCTCATATCTTTTCTCAATAACTTAGTCATAGGTGATGTAATTATCGAGAAATCTCAAACAAACCTCCTGTAATATCCGGCCAATCCCAAGAAACTTCTAACTTCCGTTACACTCCTGGGCGGTTCCCAATTTACTATGGCTGCAATCTTATTTGAATCTATATATACTCCTTCTACGGAGATCACATGACCCAAAAATATCACTTTATCCAACCAAAATTCACATTTAGTAAATTTGGCATAAAGTTGCCTATCTCTTAAAGTACTCAACACAATCCTCAAATGTTCTTTATGTTCCAACCTAGACTTGGAATACACCAAAATATCATCTATAAACATAATTACAAACCTATCCAAGTAAGATTTGAAAACTCTATTCATCAAGTCCATGAATGCTGCAGGCATATTTTTCAGCCCAAACAGCATCACTAAAAACTTATAGTGTCCGTATCTTGTTTTAAACGCAGTCTTAGGCACATCCGACTCTTTAATCCTCAATTGATGGTACCCGGACCTCAAATCAATCTTAGAAAATACAGTTGCTCCTTAAAGCTGATCAAACAAATCCTCAATTCTAGGTAGTGGGTATTTATTCCTAATTGTAACCTTATTCATTTGCCTATAATCTATGCACAACCTCATAGACCCATTCTTCTTCTTAACAAATAGTACCGGTGCTCCCTAGGGTGAAAAACTAGGTCTAATAAAACCTTTATCTAAAAGCCCTTGCAATTGCACCTTTAACTCCTTCAATTCTACTGGAGCCATCCTATATGGAGTTTAAGATATGGGTACTACACCTGGCAATAACTCAATCTCGAACTCAATCTCTCTCTCAGGGGGTAAACCTGGTAGTTCCTCTAGAAACACATCTTTAAATTCATTAACCACGGGTACCTCCTTCAATTTATTTTCTTTCTTGCTTTTATCCACCACAAAATCTAAATAAGCATCGTGCCCTTTTCTGAGATATTTCATAGTCGTCATAGTAGAAACTATCTTAGTTGGAGCTTTTCTATTGTCTCCCATAAAACATACTTTCCTACTATTCTCTTTTTCAAACATCACTTTCCTCTCAAAACAATCAACATTAGCTTTGTATCGACTTAACCCATCCATGCCTAGAATAGCATCAAAATCACTTAATGGTAAAGGCATAAAGTCCCATTCTAACTCATCATCTCCTATCCTCACAATAATATTTCTAGTGATCTTATCACAAATCACACTAACTCCCATAGGCATACTAACCAAAACAGGTTCATCTCTATCAAACAATTCTAACTTATTAGGCAGCACAAATGTAGAGGATATAAATGAGAATGTTGCACCTGGATCAATCAATATACATGCTAACTTATTACAAATAGAAGCCATACCCTTAATGATGTCCGGTGCATTCTCCATCTCTTTCTCAATCACTACACAAATTTTTGCTTATTGCACATTCCTTGCTGCACTAGTATGTCCAGTAGGCCTTTCCTGAGCTTATGGAGCTCTACTAGCTTCACTTCTCGCCCCAACGGTTCTTGTAGCAATCGGAGGTCTACCGACTCTTTCAGATCTAGGAGCACTTGACCTTTGTACTAAGGTTTCCCCAAACATACCCTTAGTACACTCACGAGCATAGTGTCCCATCTTGTTGCATTTGAAACAACGCACGTTACTTCTAGCACAACTACCCACATGATTTTTCTTGCACAAATTACACCAGGGCACATTCATCCCTCCTCTCGGAGTATTTCTAAAGCTAGTCAGTCGAAAGATTGGCACTGGCTGCCTCACCGACATCTGACTAACTTGAGGTCAAAAATTCCCTCCTGATTGCACATTGCTTCGTGAATAGGGATTGAATCTGGATCTCCGACTGTGACTACCTCTCCAAGGTTGTCGTGTAGATCCCTCTTGTTAATAAGGCTTAACCTTTGTTGCAGACTCCAATTCCTTATCGAGTCTCTCATGTTCCATTACCTTCTCAACCCATCCTCTAAAGGTCGTACCGGTGTACAAATTCAGCTTCCCTCTCAAGGACACGTGTAATCCATCCCGAAACTTATCACTCTTAGCTTCCTCTGTGGGGTACATATCCTTAGCATACTGATACAGTTCTTCGAACTTATCCATATACTCCCTGACCGACATCGATCTTTATGTCAGGTTCACAAATGCAACTTTCCTTTACTTTTGGAAAGTCTCTGTTATATACTCTCTACCAAATTCTTCCTTAAAGAGCTGCCACATAAGCGCTTCTCTATACAAGTTCTTAATCCTCATTAACCAATCGTCTGCCTTCTCAAACATAAGGCCGTACACGTTGCTGACTTTCTCAACATCACTCAACTGTAGTGTGTTGAAAGTTTTCTCCACTGCTCTGACCCATTTATCCGCTTATCCTGGGTCTAGTGTTCCATGAAAGTCGTAAGCCCCATACTTCTTAGCGTGCACAATTATATCTCCCGGCTTCTTGTACCTCTCATGCTCTGCCATCACTGTGGCCATAGTTCTCGCCAAATCGGTGGCATCTATATGCACAACCGGAGCTACATGTGGGTTTGGCATATTCATTAGCATCTCTGGCGGTGGTACGTAATATAGATTCCTCGCTCTTCATGGAATATGCTCAAAAATAGATGCTGACGCAACTAACATAGAAATTTCCTGCGGATCAGTAGCATGTACATTCGGCCTATCACCTCTCTCATTGCCAACAGAAGCTGACGATGGAGATGATTCCCCTATAGACATCCGATTCCTATTCAGAACATTAGTTATTTCTACTAGCCTTACACCTTCAGGCTGGACATCACGTCCTCTTCCTCTACCTCTAGCTCTACCCCTACCATGATCTCTACTAAGACCTCTATCTTGGTTTCCAATCATTCCACCTCTAATTCTTGCCATCTTCTGAAAATCAAAATCACAAAACATTAGGAATCTTTATCATCATAATATTATCTACACACTTCTACAATTATAATTCATCAACTCAATATTTTTTAATATTATTTAACATACAACACGGTGTTTCTTAGTGTCTACAGAATCTAATAACCTTAAGCTCTGATACCAAACTTGTCACACCTTATCCTCAAATTAACCACTAATACTCAATTATATACAGTAACCATAGTTATTAAATTCTTAATACACTTAATGAGCTTTCAAGGTTATATTACATACACTTAATGATATAACAAAAATCTGTACAAATTTAAACCTTCCATTCATACATTGGGTACTCTTGCTTATAAATTCTTCAAAGCCTCAGCTAATATTTTTCTTAGAATTTCTATACCAATTCATCATCATTTTGATCATATACATCCATTTCACAATTAAACTCAAGATGGTAAAATAATAACATCATAACATACTAAGATCAGAAATATACATAACATAAGCATCGTGGTGCTAACCATCCATCCATACATAATATGTACATCATAAAATATATACAAATAGAGTACTAGATGCTAATACAAATAATACAAGATACATCATTATTTGCCCTAGCATCTAATCCCAAGTTATCGGATCTCAGTCCGGTATAGGATGGTAGTGGTGATGATAATGACAGCAGCACAAAACCAGGCCTAACCCTCAATAAAATATAACTAGCCCTCTGGCTCAAAGATAACTCTGGTGACACGCTCAAAAGGGGTGTAAATGGCTGGAAACAAAAAGGCCAAAAAGGATGCATCCACGAGACTGCATCATACCCATGTGAGGGTGACCTGGACATCTAACGAGGTGACATAATGAATACGGAAAATGGTACAGACACTGTCATTAAACTCCTCACGCACAGAGGAAACACGTGCATCAGCTCCAATAGGCACTACAGTGACCTTGAATACAAGCTCCGCATCAGAGTCATGGCACATGATGTATCGCACTAGGGTCTCTGCAGGGGTAACCTCATAGATCATGGTAGCCCACTATACAGCCATGTCGATGCTAGTCTATCACTATGCTGTGAAAAATATTTTAAAAATGGTGGTGAGTAATTCTGAAAGAAATTACCCATTGAGCAGCTAGTATATCTTTTTAAAAGCAAAAGCATTTTTTCAAACATGGTAAATCCCAAAATGTAATAAACCTTTAAAATCTGATAAATACTCACAAACACATCTTGTGGAGCGACCTAATAGAGAATATAGGCCTAATACCACGACAAAGACTAAATATGATAAAATGTGTACACTATAGTCACTAATGTATTTATATTGATCTCATTATGATTCAATACATAACATTTGATCTCATTATATACACTATAGCCTGAATATGAGGCTAGTTGGCTACATCTTAAATAAGAGATTGCTCCATAAGATTGCTGGTAGTGGAGGGGATAACTTTAATATCAAGCTAGCTGGTTGGATTTTGGGAAGTGCTATGGCCTACAATAGTTGAAAACTGATTAGAGGAGTTAACTTAAGATGGATAAATTTTTCAACCATATGCACAAATACAGCAGGCGGTATCATGCCTTTCCAAAGCAAATAAGCATTGTATTTGAACAACAAAAATCTATGCATCTCCGGGAGGAAGCTTAGCCCAAGTTGTTGATAAGGAACATATTTAATTTATTGAAATAAATAGTAAGTTTAACCGAAATAAATAGTAAGTTATCTTAAAACTTATTAAAATCCAAAACAAGTTTATAGGCATAACAATGACATTTTGTTACTTTTCTTATCATGAAATTTAGCTTCCAAGTCGATTTTCAATTGGTTGTTTTTGGATGGAACCACCAATAAATTCATCCATTCTTTAATGATTGGAAACTTTTTAGGAAGACTATCATTAAAAACACCATTAGGAAAAGAGTTACACTTAAAATAATGAATATAATAAATGTTGCTAAACTAATAGAGATAACAGAGGTATCTCACCTAGGGGTGGCCACAGTTCATGAACCGGGCGATTTTGGTTCAAAACCACCGGTTCACGGTTCCACCTAAGGTGGAATCGAACTGGAACTAGCCTAACCTCGATTTTGGTCTGGTTTTAAACCGGCCAGTTTTGGTTCACAGTTTCGGTTTTAACGGTTCAGTTTTTTACGCACTGTAAAAAAGTTGTGGTATTTTAGAAAATAAAATATACCATGAGTAAGAGAAAATTATGTAGAATTTTATAAGAAGTTGTGACTTGCATTTTTTGACTTTTTGACATAATTGTTTTCACAAATTGAACCTGAACCGGCCGGTTCGGAACCTGAACTAGCCAATTTTGAACCAAAAATGCCAGTTCATGGCCAGAAGGAGTGGAACCGGCCTTGAACCGGTCCCTCCCTTGGTTCAGGGTTGGTTCATCCTGGTTTCAGGTTTGACTGGTTCCGATTCCAGGTTTCACTGGTTCAGTTCTGGGCTTTAACCGGCCCGTAGCCACCCCTAATCTCACATAAGAGGGAATTGTTGTTATATTAGTAACTGAATGGAAAATGGAATATTGCATTGTGAACCTACAAAGAGAAATCGATAGAGTATGAACAATAAACATATGCACAATTGACCATGTATTCAAAATAAGGAGTTAATACATATTGGATTGCATAGGGCTTTATATGAACTACATCTATTAATAATGCTTTCGATTCATTATACCCTACCCAAGGTTGCCGAATTTTTCTTATTCTTTTTCAAAAGCACGGGTTTAGTACCATTCAAAAATACCATTACTTTTGAATAAGACGGTTGGTCCTACACTAAATTAATCATAATAAAACTATTAATACTATAACTCTAACATTGAGAATTCATTAATAATAAAGGGTTATCACTTATAATATATACCTAGATAAAAAATAACAATTGTCTAAATTCTTAAAAAGGAGCATTAATCAACATTTCTTAATTTTCTTTACAAATCATGAACAAGCATTCAATTATTAAACGTGAAAGAATATAAGTGAAATAATTGTAAAGTACAATAGATCAAGGGTACAAAACTACTTAGTTCTTGATGTCCAAATACCAACTTCAAATTTGTCAAAGCACCATTCTAGAAAATTGTAATCATAGAGCCATAAAAAAAGAAAAAAAAAGACATCAAATATTATGTATTGAATCATAATGAGATCAATATAAATACATTAGTGACTATAGTGTACACACTTTACCATATTTATTATTTGTCATGGTATTAGGCATATATTCTCTATTATAATTAACTATTATATCAACTAGAAGTCCATTAAGATCAAGTATAAGTAGTTTCTTTTTAGTATGATGAACATTAGGTCGTTCCACAAGATGGCTAGTAGTGAGGGGTTAGCTTGAGTATAAGGTTGGTTGGTGGTATTTTGAATATGAGATTGCTCCACGAGATAGCTAGCAGTGGAGGGGATAACTTGGATATCAAGTTCGCTAGTTGGCTCTTAGAATGTGGTAGGGCCTACAATAGCTGGAGATTGATTAGAGGAGCTGGCCTAAATATGAGGCTAGTTGATTGCATCTTAAATAAGAGATTGATGGTAATGGAGGGGATAACTTGAATATCGAGCTAGCTGGTTGGGTTTTAGGAAGTCCTAGTGCCTACAATAGTTGGAAACTGATTAGAGGAGTTAACTTAAGATGGATAAATTTTTCAACCATATGCACAAATAGGGCAGGTGGTATTATGCCTTTTCAAAGCAAATAAGCATTGCATTTGACCAACAAAAATCTATGTGTCTCCGGGAGGAAGCTTAGTCCTAGTTGTTGATAAGGCACATATTCAATTTATTGAAATAAATAACAAGTTTAACCGAAATAAATAGTAAGTTATCTTAAAACTTATTAAAATCTAAAACACATTTATAGGCATAACAATGACATTTTGTTACTTGTCTTATCCTAAAATTTAGCTTCCAAGACGATCTTCAATTGGTTGCTTTTGGATGGAACCACTGACAAATCCATCCATTCTTTAATGATTGGAAACTTTTTAGGACGACTATCATTAAAATCACTATTAGGAAAAGAGTTACACTTAAAATAAAAAATATATTAAATGTTGCTAAAATAATAGAGGTAACAGAGGTATTTTACCTAATGAGGAATCGTTGTTATATTTGTAACTGAATGGAATATGAAATAGTGCAGTGTAAACCAACAAAGAGAAACTGATAGAGTATGAACAATAAACATATACACAATTGACCATATATTCAAAATAAGGGGTTAATACATATTGGACTATATAGGGCCTTATATGGACTATCATCTATTAATAATACATTCGATTCATTATACTCCATCCAAGATTGCCAAATTTTTTTAATTCTTTTTCAAAAGCACGGGTTTAGTACCATTCAAAAATACCATTACTTCTGTACAAGACGGTTGGTCCTACACTAAATTAATCATAATAAAACTATTAACATTAAAACTCTAACATTGAGAATTCATTAATAATAAAGGGTTATCACTTATAATACATACCGAGACAAAAAATAACCATTGCCTAAAGTCTTAAAAAGGAGCATCAATCAACATTTCTTGATTTTCCTTACAAATCATGAACAAGTATTCAATTATTAAACGTGAAAGAATATAAGTGAAATAATTGTAAAGTACAACAGATCAAGGATACAACACTACTTAGTTCTTGATGTCCGAATACCAACTTCAAATTTGTCAAAGCACCATTCTAGAAAATTGAAATCATAGAGCCACAAAAAAAGAAAAAAAATGACATCAAATATTATGTATCGAATCATAATGGGATCAATATAAATACACTAGTGACTATAGTGTACACATTTTACCATATTTATTATTTGTCATGATATTAGACCTATATTCTCTATTATAATTGACTACCATTTCAACTAGATGTCCATTAAGATCAAGTATAAGTAGTTTCTTTTTAGCATATTGAACATTAGGTCGCTCTACAAGATGGCTAGTAGTGAGGGGTTAGCTTCAATATAAGGTTGGTTGGTAATATTTTGAATATGAGATTGGTCCATGAGATCGCTAGCAGTGGAGGGGATAACTTGGATATCAAGTTCGCTGGTTAGGTCTTAGAAAGTGCTAGGGCCTGCAATAACTGGAGACTGATTAGAGGTGCTGGCCTCAATATGAGGCTAGTTGGCTGCATCTTAAATAAGAGATTGCTCTATAAGATGGCTGGTAGTGGAGGGGATAACTTGAATATCAAGCTAGCTGGTTGGGTTTTGGGAAGTCCTAGGGCCTACAATAGTTGGAAACTGATTAGAGGAGTTAACTTAAGATGGATAAAATTTTCAACCATATGCACAAATAGGGCAGGTGGTATCATGCCTTTTCAAAGCAAATAAACATTATATTTGACCAACAAAAATCTATGTGTCTCTATGAGGAAGCTTAATCCCAATTGTTGATAAGGCACATATTCAATTTATTGAAATAAATAGCAAATTTAACCGAAATAAATAGTAAGTTATCTTAAAACTTATTAAAATTCAAAACACATTTATAGGCATAACAATGACATTTTGTTACTTTTCTTATCCTGAATTTAGCTTCCAAGTCGATCTTCAATTGGTTGCTTTTGGATGGAACCACTGACAAATCCATCTATTCTTTAATGATTGGAAACTTTTTAGGAAGACTATCATTAAAATAACTATTAGGAAAAGAGTTACACTTAAAACAATAAATATGTTAAACGTTGCTAAAATAATAGAGGTAATAGAGGTATTTTACCCAATGAGGAATCGTTGTTATATTTGTAACTGAATGGAATATGAAATATTGGAGTGTAAACCTACAAAGAGAAACTAATAGAGTATGAACAATAAACATATGCACAATTGACCATATATTCAAAATAAGGAGTTAATACATATTGGACTACATAGGGCCTTATATGGACTATCATCTATTAATAATACATTCGATTCATACTACGCCATCCAAGATTGCCAAATTTGTTTTATTCTTTTTCAAAAGCATAGGTTTAGTACCATTCAAAAATACCATTACTTCTAAACAAGACGGTTGGTCCTACACTAAATTAATCATAATAAAACTATTAACACTATAACTCTAACATTGAGAATTCATTAATAATAAAGGGTTATCACTTATAATACATACATAGACAAAAAATAACTATTGTCTAAAGTCTTAAAAAGAAGCATCAATGAACATTTCTTGATTTTCCTTATAAATCATGAATAAGCATTCAATTATTAAACGTGAAAGAATATAAGTGAAATAATTGTAAAGTACAAAAGATGAAGGATACAACACTACTTAGTTTTTGATGTCCGAATACCAACTTCAAATTTGTCAATGCACCATTCTAGAAAATTGTAATCATGGAGCCACAAAAAAAGAAAAAAATGACATCAAATATTATGTATTGAATCATAATGAGATTAATATAAATACACTAGTGACTATAGTGTACACATTTTGCCATATTTATTCTTTGTCATGGTATTAGGCCTATATTCTCTATTATAATTGACTACCATATCAACTAGAAGTCCATTAAGATCAAGTATAAGTAGTATTTTTTTAGCATGTTGAACATTAGGTCACTCCGCAAGATGGCTAGTAGTGAGGGGTTAGCTTGAATATGAGGTTGGTTGGTTGTATTTTGAATAAGAGATTGCTCCATTAGATGGCTAGTAGTGGAGGGGATAACTTGGATATCAAGTTCATTGGTTGGGTCTTGGAAAGTGCTAAGGCCTGCAATAGCTAGAGACCGATTAGAAAAGGTGGCTTGAATATGAGGCTAGTTGGTTGCATCTTAAATAAGAGATTGCTCCATAAGACAGATGGTAGTGGAGGGGATAACTTAAATATCAAGCTAGCTGGTTGGGTTTTGGGAAGTGCTAGGGCCTACAATTTTTGGAAACTAATTAAAGGAGTTAAATTAAGATGGATAAATTTTTCAACCATATGCACAAATACGGCAGGTGGTATCATACCTTTCCAAAGCAAATAAGCATTATATTTGACCAACAAAAATCTATGTGTCTCTAGGAGGAAGCTTAGTCCCAGTTGTTGATAAGGCACATATTCAATTTATTAAAATAAATAGCAAGTTTAACCGAAATAAATAGTAAGTTATCTTAAAACTTATAAAAATCCAAAACAAGTTTATAGGCATAACAATGACATTTTGTTACTTTTATTATCCTGAAATTTAGCTTCCAAGTCGATCTTCAATTGGTTATTTTTGGATGGAACCACCAATAAATCCATCCATTCTTTAATTATTGGAAACTTTTTAGGAAGACTATCATTCAAAATACCATTAGGAAAAGATTTACACTTAAAACAATAAATATATTAAATGTTACTAAAATAATAGAGATAACAGAGGTATATCACATACTGAGGAATCATTTTTATATTTGTAACTGAATGGAATATGAAATATTGCAGTGTAAACATATAAAGAGAAATCGATAGAATATGAACAATAAACATATGCACAATTGACCATATATTCAAAATAAGGCGTTAGTACATATTGGATTATATAGGACCTTATATGGACTATCATATATTAATAATGCATTCGATTCATTATACTACATCCAAGATTGTCTAATTTTTCTTATTCCTTTTCAAAAGCACGGGTTTAGTACCATTTAAAAATACCCTTACTTCTGAACAAGACGGTTGGTCCTACACTAAATTAATCATAATAAAACTATTAATACTATAACTCTAACATTGAGAATTCATTAATAATAAAGGGTTATCACTTATAATATATATCGAGACAAAAAATATACATTGCCTAAAGTCTTAAAAAGGAGCATCAATCAACATTTCTTGATTTTCTTTAAAAATCATAAACAAGCATTTAATTATTAAACGTGAAAGAATATAAGTGAAATAATTGTAAAGTACAATAGATCAAATGTACAACACTACTTAGTTTATGATGTCTAAATACCAACTTCAAATTTGTCAAAGCACTATTCTAGAAAATTGTAATTATAGAGCCACAAAAAAAAGAAAAAAAATGACATAAAATATTATGTATTGAATCATAATGAGATCATTATAAATGCTGTAGTGACTATAGTGTACACATTTTACCATATTTATTCTTTACCATGGTATTAGGCCTATATTCTTTATTATAATTAACTACCATATCAACCAGAAGTCCATTAAGTTCAAGTATAAGTAAGTTTTTTTAGCATGTTGAACAATAGCTTGTGGCATTAAATTGAAGTTGACAAGAGATTTTATCATTTTGAGATAAGAACAAATGAGAATATAATATAAGGCATTAGAATTTGATTATATTAAATGAGGGTTAAGGATGAAATTGAAAGAAAGTAAGGATGTAATTGTAAAGAAAAGAAAGGGGCTAAAGTGAAACAATTGGAAGTGAGTGAATTAAGAAAGAAAGAAAGAAAGGTTTAGGG
>CATIWO010190123.1:0-13842 GCA_949673435.1 Macaranga tanarius
ATAACAATAAAAATGCAATAAATAATTAAAATGCAAATGCAAAATAAATAAAAAGCAACAAAATGATCCTAAATAACCATGCTAGCTTGCATACTATCAAATTCCCCCACACTTAGACCTTGCTTGCCCTCAAGCAAGAAACAAAAATCTAAGTAAGAAAAATAATAAAAATTTCATCATCTTCAAAATATATGTAGCCATCTTAACAAGTCATTCTAATAATGAAAGAAATTTTGTAGAAAAAGATAGTTAGCAACTAACTTTCAATGCTCGACAATGATAGAGAAAATAAGTCTTGTAGCATAGGCAATAAGTTTAACACATTATCTCAACCTATTAATAACAAAATCAAGAATACAAAGTCAAAGTGCTAACCAAGCTATCTATCCAAAATATTCATTCGTCAAACTTAAGATTTCTAAAAACACAAGTAGCCTTTTAGGATAAAAATCAAGCACACGCATAGACTAAAATTTCTCATGGCATTTTTAGATACATTTTTTTATATTTATGCATATTATTATTTTACTAGTGGGTACATTTTATACTCCATCCCACTTATTTTCCTTATACTTGTAATGTCACATACTCTTTCCAAATGAATGTAATTAAGGAGCAAACTCATTTGCACACAACTTACTCAAAATACATCACATAACAAGCATATAATTTTTTTTCTTTTGTGTCGTATCCTCATCCATTATTGAAATGCTAATCTTTCGTATTATGGCTATAGTTTTCTTTAAGCTACCTAAGTTCTAAGAAATTTAAGCTTAAATCCTTAGCATCCTCGCCTTAAGCATAGTTAGAAAGTGGACTAAAAATTCTCTAGATTTTAAAAATAATAAAAAGAGATAATAAGAAAACTTAAAGACTATACTAAATGAGACTTTAAAAAAAAATTTACTAATTGAGCATAAAAAATTAAATATTAACATGGCATAAAAGTAAAACTCAATCAAAATTAAAGTGAACTAGAAAAGAGGCCACTACTTATTAATGTGGAGAAGATAAAGTAAATATTCAAAATAAATATGGCAATCATGCATAAACAACCTAAACATAAACAAAATAAACATAGCAATCATGTATAAAACATAACACTAACATGCATAATAACTACTACTAACTAAATCACTACTTAACTTCCCTTCCCCCATACTTAAAATACACATTGTCCCCAATGTGAAACGTAAAAGAAAAAGTAGGAAAAAGGAAAAACTCCCTCAATCCTCTGAAGGGGATGGTGGTGGAGACTCAATATTATGTTCGCAACAGGCAAAATATTATTGCATCTTGTACTCCATCCGACATTGGTGGTGAGCTAATTGACGGTTGAAAGCCTCCATTCTAGTCAATTGTTGTTGCATTGCCCTTTGGCTTGCCAATACTTGCTCCCAAAGAGGCACGTCATGGCTAAAAGAGCCACTTGCACCTTCTTGCATAGGAAAAGAAGGGATAGGCTCATCATCTTGAGGCCATTCCTCTTGGTTCAAATCATCTCCTACATTATGCTCTTCACCTTGAGCATCATCTCCAACATGTCCTACTTGAGCATGCTCCTCATCATATTGATCACCTACAAAATGTGGATGGGGGATACCCTTCCAACAAGATCTTATATGTGCAGGAATTAAATATTAAAAGAAGCATATACAACTTTACCTCTCATAAGGGCTTGTTTAGTGAAGTATGTACATAGTGCAACACGGTCGACATCATCAAAATCAACATTGAAAGATTTAGCAATGATAGTTATAATATGTCCATGTGTTAAAGGAACATCTTTTCGATTAGCACATTGAAAGAGTTGATTAAATATCCAATAAGTCCAACAAACTTGTTTTCTATTGTGAATGCACCATATTAAAAACATTTCTTGAGCCGAAACTCGATTAAATTCAGACTTATGAAATACTACACAACAAAGCACCTTATGCAAGAACCATAATTGCAAATCCTTAATAAACATAGCCTTGCCTTTTTTTGGTCTAAAAGATGGTGGTAAATCAGTTAAAAAAGTCCAAAATGCATCAACATCAAAAGACTTTGGCATATCACACATACCATCCTTTTTAAAACCAAAGAAACATTGCATGAAAGAATAGGTAAGTTGGTAGGGTTTTCCTAACATCCTAAACTCAAGAATATATGAATCATTAGCGTTAACCTCTAAGGTTGTATAAAATCCCATATTCAAGTCAGCAAATGTGTGTTCGTGCATAAAGACAAATTTCTTTAAACCACAATTTGTTAATAATTAAGTAAAGAAATCATGCATACCAATATCTTGAAATAAAGAAGTAGGGATATATTTGCATGCAACCATTTCTCTAAATTTATTTTTAGTAAACCTAGCACCTTCTTTTTGAGAGAGGATAGGAAACTTAGCTTGATATGTGAGTTGCAAATTCTCTTCTTGTGGCTCTGCCTCATCTTGATCATCCCTCCTTGGCCTTGAGGATGAAGATCCTTTGGTTTTCCCCATGTTAAATCTTGAAAATAAATTGAAAGAAGAAAGAAGAAGAAAATGGGAGAGAGGGTTCGGCTATAGAGAAAGTGAGAGGAAAGGAGAGTTTGAGAAGAAGAAGAAAATTTTAAAATAAAGAAATATGTGAAAAGGAGAAGGAGTGGTGTAGAGAGAATTGAAGAAAAATAAAATTTATAGAGAATGAATTGTTAAGAATGGAAAGTGGGTATTTAAATAGAAGAAAAGGAGATGAAAAAGGGAAGAGTAGAGATTATAATATTAGTAGTCAATATGGTTATATATAGGGAAAGAAAAAAGTTATAACATGTTGAAAGGTTGTGTCCTTATAGGGAAAGGACATGACTTTCTAATTCAAATTTAAAATTGGAATAGGAGTTATATGCATAAAGACAAAAACAAATAAAGATAAAGTAGTAGAATTAAGTTGTAATTAGATAAGTAAAGCAATGAAAAATTACAAAAAAAATAAAAAATAAAACAAGAAAATTGCAAAAAAAAATTAAAATTATAGTTTAGAGGAGGGCATGAGTTGGCACACTGTGCAGACTCGGCACCGCGAGGCTCTGTTACAAGTCAACATGTTGTGTCGACTCAGCACAGAGCTCGCTTTTCAAGCCTCAAAGATGGGCGAGGCAGCACGCAGTGCCAAGTTGGCACAGAGCCAGGGCAAAAAAAAATAATTTTTTTCTCTCTTTTTTTATTTTTTTATTTTTTAAACTAAATTAATAAATTAAATTATGTACTATAAAAAATCAAAACAAAAATTTACTAAAACAATGTGTATAAATCAAAGTAAAAGAAAATAAATAAATTAGAAATAAGATAAATACCTTGCTAAATTTAATAGACTATAGCTTGACCATACCTTTTTGCATTCATGGTGTAGAAAGAGATATTGATTCTTGTGGATCAATTGCATTATAAGTCAAATAAGGCTTGAGACGATGACCATTCACTTTGAAGCTTTCTCATTTGTCATTTGCAATATCAATTGCCCCATATGGATGAACTTTGACAACCTTAAATGGAACCGACTACCTTGACTTCAATTTACCCAGAAACAACTTCAACCTAGAATTATTAAGCAGAACAAGGTCTCCCTCATGGAACTCCTTCTTAACTATGTGATTATCATGCCACAATTGTATACGATCCTTATACAACTTAGCATTTTCATAAGCATTCATTCTCAATTCTTCTAATTTATTGAGTTAAAGTAGTCTCTTCATACCCGCTTTCTTCAAATCAAAGTTTAAAGCCCTAGTTGCCCAAAATGCCTTATGCTCAAGTACTACGGGCAAGTGACAAGACTTTCCATAAATCAATTGGTAAGGAGTAAGGCCAATTGGTGTTTTAAAAGCTGTCCTATATGCCCATAAGACATCATCTAACTTCAATGCCCAATCCTTTCTTGATGAAGAAACCGTTTTCTCTAGAATCCACTTAATCTCTCTATTACTCACCTTAACTTACCCACTTATTTGTGGGTGATATGGAGTGGCCACCTTGTGTGTAACTCCATACTGCTTCAAAAGAGCTTCAATTATATGATTACAAATGTGTGAACCACCATTACTAATTAATGCTCTAGGGTGCTAAACCTTGGAAAAAATTTTCTTAAGCATCTTTTTGACAACCTTAGCATCATTAGTAATAGTAGCCATTGCTTCTACCCATTTAGAGACATAATCTACCATAACCAATATATACTTATAGCCCAAAGAACTAGGAAAAGGACCCATAAAGTCAATACTCCAAACATCAAAAATTTCTACTTCAAGAATTCCTTTCAAAGGCATTTCATGTTTCTTAGACAAATTACCCATTCTTTGGCATCTATCACATTTAAGCACAAATTCTCTAGCATCCTTAAATAAAGTAGGCCACCAAATACCTGATTGAAGTACCTTAGAAACCATCTTTGATGCACCAAAGTATCCGCCTACATCCAAGGAATGACAATGTCTCAAAACATCTTGGACTTCATTTTGAGGAATACATCTTCTAATCAAACCGTCCCTATATCTTTTATAAAGCAAAGGTTCCTCCCAATAGTAGAGCTTACTATCATGTAAAAATTTATTCTTTTGCCGAAAATCAAGCCCATAAAGTAGAGCTACACTGACAAGGTAGTTTCCAAAATTTGTAAACTATGGAAGTTCCTTAGAATCTAATGTAAAGAGATGTTCACCATGAAATGACTCATTGATTGGCACACCATCATCACTCTTGTTCAATTCCTCTTGATCTAGTCTTGATAAGTGGTCTGCAATAAGATTCTTACTTCCTTTCTTATCTCTTACTTCCCAATCAAACTCTTGAAGCATTAGAATCCACCTTAAGAGCCTTGGTTTTACATCTTTCTTGCTTGAAAGATACTTAAGGGCAGCATGGTCAGAATACACAATGACCTTTTGCCCCATAAGATATGCTCTATACTTATCAAATGCATAAACAATAGCAAGCAACTCTTTTTCCGTAGTGGTATAATTAATCTGAGCATCATCAAGTAGTTTACTAGTATAATAAATCACATAAGGCTTGCCTTCTATTATTTGCCCCAAAACAGCTCCAACCATAAAATTACTCGCATCACACATGATCTCAAATGGTTGCTCCCAATTAAGTGGTTGTAAAACCGGTGCTGATGTAAAAGCCTTCTTCAAAGTCCCAAATGCATCCATACATGCATCATCAAACTCAAAAATAGCCTCCTTGGTGAGTAGCTTGCATAGTGGCTTTGCTATCTTGGAAAAATCTTGTATGAATCTTCTATAGAAACCCGCATGTCCAAGAAAGCTCCTTATATCTTTTACACTCTTTGGAGGTGGCAAATTGGCAATGACCTCCATCTTTGCTCTATCAACCTCGATGCCTCTTTGTGAAACCATATGGCCAAGAATAATCCCTTCTTATGCCATGAAGTGGCACTTCTCCCAATTAAGTACTAACCCATGCTCTTTGCACCTATCAAGAACTTTAGAAAGATTTTCTAGACAATTTGCAAAGTTAGATCCATAAACACTAAAGTCATCCATGAATACTTCAACACAATCATCTATTAGATCACTAAATATTAAAAACATGCATCTTTGGAAAGTAGCGGGAGTATTGTATAAACCAAAAGGCATACGCCTAAAAGTAAAAGTACCATATGGACAAGTAAAAGTAGTCTTAGCTTGATCTTCAGGATGAATAGGGATTTGGTAAAAACCACTAAGCCCATTAAGGTAACAAAAATATGAAAAAATTGCTAATCTTTCTATAACTTAATCAATAAAAGGCAATGGAAAATGATCTTTTCTAGTTGCTTTATTTAACTTTCTACAGTCAATACACATATGCCAACTCATGATAGTCCTAGTAGGCACTAAGTCATTATATTCATTTTGCATAACGGTCAAGCCACCCTTTTTAGGAACAACTTGAACGGGGCTTACCCATTTACTATCACTAATGGAATATATGATCATATTATCAAGCAACTTAATCACTTCCTTTCTAACCACTTCCTTAAGAGTAGGGTTTAGCCTCCTTTAAGCTTCTATAGTAGGCTTAGATTCATTCTCTAAAAGGATTTTATGCATACAAATAGTTGGGCTTAGTCCTTTGAGGTCATTAATTAAATATCCTATCACCCCTTTATGTTTATTCAAAACATCACATAAAGCATTCACCTCATCATTAGGTAGTAAAGAATTTACAATAAAAGGAAAATTAGAATTAGAATCAAGAAATGCATACCTTAAAGTGGAAGGCAAAAGTTGAGGCTCCAAATTGGGTGCTTCATTTAGTGAGGAAGGCTTAGGATCATCTTTCTTCCTTAATGGCTCAAATCTTTAATACCTATAAGGATAACTAGATGGTGCTGATTCCAGTATGCTTACACAAACTAGAACATCCTTATTGGAATGTTTATCATCAAACTTTTGTGGCATAGAATCTGACAAAGGGTCTTTGCCTAAATACTCATGAACAACATCTTGTACACATTCATCAATTATATCAATTGAGTTTATCCTTCCACAAACTTCAATAGGTGGAGATGTCTTAATCATTTTATAAACATAAAAAACAATGGACTCATCATTTACTTCCACCTTGATTTTTCCATTTTTTATGTCAATGACCACTTTCGCAGTCACTAAAAATGGCCTCCCCAATAATATAGGAATTTCAAGGTCCTCTTCCATATCCATTACTAAAAAATCTGCAAGAATAATAAATTTTCCTACTTTAGTGGGTACATTCTCAAGCACACCTAATGGATATTTAATAGATTTATCCGCCATAAAAAGACACATAGTAGTAGGCTTCAATTCACCTAAATTTATTTTCTCATATATAGAATAAGGCATTAAACTCACACTAGCACCTTTATCATATAAAGCTTTATTAAATGCAAGATCACCTATTCTACAAGGACTAGTAAAAGAACTTGGATCCTTGATTTTTGGTGGATTTCTTAACAACATTGCCTTAGACTCTTCAACTAGAGAAACTAGCCCACACTCTTCCATCTTACCCTTATAATTAACAATGTCCTTCAAAAATTTTCCCCAAGAGGGCATATCTCTAATAGCATCCATAAAAGATATAGTAATAGTTATGTCTTTCATATGATCAAGAAACTTACCAAATTGTTTGTCAAGATTGTGCCTTATGAACCTTTGTGGAAAATGTAAGGTTTTAAGGTCAATCTTTGGCTCACCTTTCTTGTTTAGTACTTCTTAAGTAGTCTTCTCTTTCACACCACACTTATCATCCTTTTTATCCTTCACACCATCATCTACCTTTGAATTCACCATACCATCATCATCATCCTCACTCACCATATTCTTCTTTGTTAAAGCATCTCCAACTTCCTTACCACTTCTCAAGTTTATAACTTGACAAGATTCTTTAGGCTGAAATTCAAGTTAACTTAGTAGTCTTCCTAAAGGTTGAGGGGTTGAAGAGGCTTGTTGAACAATTTGATTTTCAAGGATTCTATTATGGGAAACAAGTTGATCAATCCTTGCATTAAGTTGCTTGAATTGGTCTTCATGTTGTTTGTTGGTGGTTGATTGTTGGTTTATGAATTGCTCTATAAGACCTTCTAAGTTAGACTTTGGTGGTGGTTGTGGATTAAAGGAAGAATGATTTGGTTTCATAAAGAAACTGAGTGGATTTTGTGGTTTGGAAAAATTTTGGTTAAATGGAGGGTTTAATTGAGAGGATGTGTTTGACCAAGAAAATCCAGGATGGTTTCTCCATTGAGGGTTATAGGTATTAGAATTCAGTCCCCCTCTTTAGTTAAAAGCTCCTTGCACAAAACTCACATCTTCATTAGCATTAGAATTCATATTACATTGAGTATATGAATGAGATCCTCCATAAAGCTCATAAGCAACATTAACATTATCAATAGAGTTAACTTGAGATTTACTTACCAACTTGGTGAGAGCATCTACTTTAGCACTTAACAAATTGATAGTGTCAAGCTCCAAAACTCCTCTTGCCTTCACCATTATTAGCTCATCACCCATGTATCCTTGAGATGTAAGCTCTTCAAGTAGAATTACAGCCTCCCTAGCCATTTTATCCATCCATTTCCCACTAGAGGCTGCATTGACAATATTCATATTCTCATCTGTCAACCTGTTGTAGAAATTTAAGGGATCATCCAATCGGGCAAGCCATGGTGTGGATATTATCTTTGAAGCTCCTTGAATCTCTCCCAAGCTATATATATAGTCTTACTACCATTTTGCTTAAAAGTAGTGATCTCATTACGAAACTTGGCGGTCTTTTGTGGTGGAAAATACTTGTGAAGAAATGTTTGCTTTAATTAGTCCCAAGTAGTGATTGATTCACTTGGCAAACTAACAAGCCAAAGTTGTGCCTTTTCCTTGACTGAAAATGGGAAAAGCCTAAGCCTTATCGCATCATCCGTCACTCCATTAATCTTGAAGGTAGCACACACATTGAGAAAAGCCAAGATATGGGCATATGGATCCTCTCCTTGTAGACCTCCAAACTGATTGTTTTGCACCATATGTGTGATACTTGGTTTAATTTCAAAGTTATTGTTGGCTATTGATGGAGCCACAATTCCTCCAAAATTACCCGTTATATCGGGCATAGCAAAGTCGCCCAAAGTCCGTCTCTCCGGTTTCACCATAATGTTCAAATTTTGTTGATTCAATATTCTTTACCTTTGTTCCCTATGAAAAGCACGTAAAGTTAACTCAATTTCGGGATCAAAATACAAAATATCACTAGCACTTCTACTAAGTCTCATTATGAAATCAAACAAAAATCAAACAATCAATGAAACTAAAACTTATAAAAATTACAAATAGTAAAATAAAATAAAGGCCTAAAACAACCTTTCTCTACCCTAACTTAATAAAAATATCTAACAAATTTCGCGGAAATGGTGCCAAACTTTAGTGTTAGTCAAATTAAAATTATCCTAGTCTCTAAGACTAAGTATAGAGTAAGTAGGGTATCGAACACAGGAAATTTGTGTACTTTATATTAACCGAATAGGTACTAAGATGGATAGGTAAAATATTAATAATGAAAATTATTGGATTATTCTAATTATTCTAATTAATTACTAATTATAATAATTAATCTAATTATTCTAAATATCAAGTTAAATAGAGTTTATTAGAACTACAAGTAGGAATTTACCAAGAATTACAAGATAAACAAATAGTTACATGAAATGATTATAAATATGGTATAAGGCATAAATGCAACTCTCATTGTCAATTATACTTAAAGTCCTTAAATGCAACTCTCATTGTCAAATAAGGGTAATTCATTTAGAGTCTACAAGCATTCTCATGTCATTGTAGAGATAAACAAAATCCATAATATTTCCATGTAAGGTTTATAATTTTTCTTTGAGTAGAAACCCTATAGGAGAAGTTACAAGTGATTAAAATTTGTATACAATTGGAAAGGCACCATTTGACATTAAAAGTCACCATCCTGTGAAGATATAGTAACTTCAAGGGCATTTTTATCCATCGAAATGATGTTATCTCCAAAAAGTGTCTTTAGGAAAATTGTAGGTCTTTGCGTTAGCTTTCTAATGCAACTTGAATATCCTAATTTTGAGACCTGTAGTGGAAGTTATGGTGAAAATACAAAAATTGTACAAAGTTGAAAAGTTACATCCCTTGGACTCGGCACCACTGTGCCGACTTGGCATAGTCAGCCCCTGTCACAAGTTGGCACACTATACCGACTCGGAACAGGCCTAAACATGCTTCCTTTGGCTTTCATTGGCTTTCCTTCACTCCAATACACTCCAATGTAACTTTAAGCATGAAATTAGCCTAGAGTGACCTATAAAACACACAAACAACATCAAAGCACAATAATAATAATAATAATAATGCAATAAATAATTAAAATGCAAATGAAAAATAAATAAAAAGCAAAAAAATGGTCCTAAATAACCATGCTAGCTTGCATACTATCACTAAAGCAAGCACCTAAGCAATGGCACCAAAATTTTGATCAAATAATACTTGCTAATGGATTGAGAATTAATCAATCTGATAAATGTTTTATAGCAAGTTTAGTGGTGATGATGGTGTCATAATATGTCTCTATATTGATGACATATTAATTTTTGGTACTAACTTGAAACAAGTAAAGGATACCAAAAATTTCTTATCAAAGAACTTTGCCATAAAATACATGGGAGAAGCAAATGTTATTCTTGGGATCAAGATCTTAAGAGATATTAATCGTATAATGCTTACTCAATCTCATTATATTGAGTAAGTTCTCAAGAAGTTCAATTATTTAGATTGTAATCCTGCGTCTACTCCCTTTGATCCTAGTATTAAATTAACAAAAAAATGAGGGGAGGCCAGTATCACAATTGAAGTATGCCAAAGTGATAGGTTATTTAATGTATGCTATGACGTGTACTAGACGTCTAGACCTGATATAGCTTTTGCAGTTGGAAAGCTAAGTAGGTACACAAGCAATCCAAGTAACTTGCATTGGCATGCTATTGATAGAGTACTAAAGTACTTAAAGAAGATAATAACCTATGGTATAAACTACAATGGCTATCCTTTGGTGTTATAAGGATATTCAAATGCAAGTTGGATTACTAATCATGAAGATCATGTGAGCACTAGTGGTTGGGTGTTTATGCTTGGAGGTGGTATAGTATCTTGGGGTTCCAAGAAATAAACATGCATAACAGATTCCACTATCTCTTTTGAATTCATAGTATTAACTTATGCTAGTAAAGAAGCAAAATGGCTATGTGATTTACTATAGGAAATACCTTTACGGCCAAAGCCAATTGCACTAATATCTATCCATTGTTATAGTAAAGCAACACTTTCAAGAGCTTATAGTCATGTGTATAATGGAAAGTTTAGACATATTGGTCTTAGACATAATTATGTTAGAGATTTAATCTCTAATGGTGTGATCATAATAGATTTCGTGAAGTCAAGTCAAAATTTTACTGATATGCTAACAAAGGCATTGCTAAGGGACGTGGTAAATAAAATATCCAGAGGGATGGGCCTCAAGTCCATTTTGTCAAATCACCATTAATGGAACCTCTACTTGACGCTTGGTACAATGCTAAGTCTCAAGTTCAAAGAGTCAAAGTACATCATTAGAGTGATTGCAAGTACTATGTTGAATTTTTTAATACATCCCGAGGTTAATAGTGCTTAGAACCTACATTGAAAAGGAAGGGTAAGTTTAGTCACTTAATGAATTTATGGACCTTTGGTCAAAGTATCAAAATTGCAAGGATACTTTAGTTAGATTCACTTATATGAGTGTGAAGTGTGGCCGCTTTATGAAGTTTAAGGATTTAGCTCTATACACTTATGAAGGATATGGACACAAGGCCTAAAATGTGTCGTTTATATATGAAAATTGTAATTGCGTTTATGAATTATGTGTGCAAAATATTTCCACAGCTTGTCAATAAGAACAATTAGTTCAAAGTTCTATTTACTATATTATTCAGATTTGTTGTATTGAATTTTCGCTAAGTAATAGTTTAAATCGTAAGATACCATTATTTATGCACATAATTGAAAGAATTATAGTTTGATGGATGTTTGGTTATATTTTGAAAATGGTGGGGCATAGTTGGTATATTTTCAAAATAAAATTAAAAAAAAACTGCAAAGAGAGACTTTCCTCTCTTTTGCCCTGGCAGCAAAATCTGCCATAGCAGCCGAGAGGAAGGGAAAGACAAGCAGAGAACATTCTCTCTCTGCTACCCTGGCAATAAAATCTACTTTAGCAACAGCCCTAAAACCAGTAGAAAATTGTTTTTCCCTATAAAAAGACATGTCTTTTGTCAAGTGTTGCAACCAAACATACATCATTTGTATATTTTCAGAGTTAGTTTTCTATAGGAATTAACTTTGAAAATCATTAGAATTCTTTATAAAAACACCATTAAATATATTTTCTGAAGGACTTCATTGTATCCTAGAGGCAAATTGTATACCATAAATATTGCCTTTAGAAAAGTGGGAATCATACACGCCTTGGAGCATATTTTTCAAGTCTTGAATTTATATTTTTCTAATAGTTTGTTCTATTTTTTCAAAAATATTAGCATGTAGTAGGTACAAATATTTCTACTCTTGTATTAAAATTTTTAAATTTTATTATGATGCCTGCTCGATTAAATAATACATTTATGACTCTGATTCTAAAAGTTAAATATCAAGAGTCTATGAAAGATATGATGCCTATTAGTTAATATAATATACTCTACAAGTTGATTTCTACAATCTTGGCTAATCGTTTGAAACGTGTTCTGCCTGAGCTCATTTCTCCTACTCGGAGCGCTTTTGTTCTAAGCCATTTAATTACTGATAATGCTATGATAGTTTTTAAGTTGTTTCATACCATAAAGCATATAATGAAATGGCAAAAAGGAGTTTGTGCTCTGAAGGGTGGAATGGAGCTTCTTAGAGTGGATTATGCAGCTTATGCAATTCCCTGTATATTTTATAGAATTGATAAGGTGTTGTATTTCCACAGTTTCATACCCATTTTTTTTTATTAATGGGCAATATAAAGAGTAGGGGTCTAAGGCAAGGAGATCCAATTTTCCTGTATTTGTTTCTTTTATGTGTTAAGGGTCTTTCGACATTGATTAAAAGAGTAGTGAGTTTTCATTCCTTACACTTAATCCATGTAAGTCAATCTAGCCCTTCAATTTCTCATTTACCTTTTGTAGATGATAGTTTATTAATTTTTCGTACAAGTGTGAAGGAATGTAAAATTGTTAAATCCATTCTTCAATTATATGAATTGGCTTTAGGATAAATGGTGAATTTTGATAAATTTGAAATTACTTTTAATAGTCGGGTGGATAAGCCTTAGAGATAATAGATTCAGGGTGTGTTAAGTGTTTGAGGTATAGAGGGTCTTTCTAAGTATCTTAGCCTTCAAGCAATGTTCAAAAAATCTAAGAAGGCTATCTTTAACTTTTTAAGGGAGTGCATATAAAAGAAGCTAAAGAGTTGGAAAGAAAAGCTACTTTCTATTGTTGGTATTAGGAGATCTTTATAAAATATATGATCCAATCCATCACCACTTATGTAAGGAGTTATTTTACCCTTCCTATTTCTTGTTGTAAAGAAATTCAAGTTTTAGTTACCAAGTTTTGGTAGGGTGATTTTGATTTTGCTCATAAAATTCATTAAAAGCATTAGGATTGCATGACTAGTTCCAAGTTTTATAGCAGTTTAGGTTTTAGAAAATTTTCAAGCTTGAATTTAGCATTACTTGCTAAGTAAGGTTGATGCGTAATCTCAAATTTTGACTCTGTTTATGCTCAAATTTTTAAAAGCCGAGAACTATCATCAATCTTTTTTTAGGCTTTTATAAGATTCCAACCCAGTTATCTTTGGAAGAGTTTGTGTTAGGCAGTCCCTTTGTTTTCCAGTGGTCTATATTGGAGAGTTAGTAATGGTTCTTCCATTTAGATGTGTCATGATAATTGTGTAGGAAAGTATGTGTAGAGAACAATGAAAATGCGGAATTTAAAAATTTTCATTGCATGCAACATTTGCATAAAAAACAAAACACTTCCAAGCCCATAGATCATATCACATGCACTCTTACACAGCTAAACATGATTATGAACAACATGGCATGTCAACATATCAACCAAATCATACTTTCAAGAAGAATACCTAACAACTAAGAGATATTGTAACACTTACATACTCCTTAGTTGGTAGCATGCTCGAAACGCTTTGGTTGATAATGATCTACAAGCTTGAGCTCCCCAAGTGTGAAGCCTCTAGCTTGAAACACACGGTTGGCAATGGAAGATCCTC